>CM060731.1:17785327-18075121 GCA_030704615.1 Takakia lepidozioides | reverse complement strand
CAGTGACGACCACCCTGTTCCATTTTCTTATGAGGTGGAAGATGATGGTTTTGCGGTGGTTCATGAACTCGTCCTCGCAACGCAGTTTCGGTTGGAAAATGGTAGTCTATTCCTTCAGAGGGAAGTGTACGATGCCAATGGAAAACTGCTCAAGTACGCGTTCCAGAAACCATCGCAAACTGCACCAACCACGCAATGGAGAGTGCCTCCAGGCAGATACAGGGTGCTGAGTGCTCCTCTGAGACAGTCTGCAGGATCGTTCGTAACTCCTGGCACGGCAGCATCAGTGGCCCAGGAGAAGACACCAGTGGTTGTGAAGAAGGAGGCGACTGCCGTTAACACTGTAGTTGACCTTTCGGACTCATCCTCCGATGACACATGTGCAATTCCGCCTGTGGATCAGCCATGTCCACATGTAGAACCAGATGTGGAGGAGATCTCCAGTGTCATTCCTAAATTGAAAGCGATGGGTGGGATGGCAGGATTCAAGAGTGAGTTGAGGGGATAGACTGGAGCACTTTCAATATTGAAAGGGTGGCATTCTTGCCGGAATCGTTTGATGGTAATACTGTTTTTGAGCTGCCTCCTCCTGGTCGCGTGGGGGGATTTCCAGTCTCCTGGAAGGAATGGACAAAAAGCACGATGGGCACCCTTGGTGCCGCACAAAAACATCCAATATTCACAACAACGACAACCTCATATTCAGGCGAACAGTCTGTAATGGGCACCTGAAATGCGAGAACATGAAATGCAGACACTTCGCATTGTCAGGTGTGCAAAACCAAAGCGAATGGGATGGAGTCAGTGAGAATCCATTCAAGCCTGGGGTAACACCACCATACAGTAACACTTTTGTGTGCAAGTTCTGTAGGGTACCACCTTGCTGCCTTGCTTTGTGTGGCGCCAGAATGTATTATGTGGTGCATCGATTCAAAAACCTGACTAGAGCCTGTGTCCATTTCGGTTTTCACAACCACCCTGTGTCCAAGGGGGATTATAGGAGAGCGTTGACACAGTCTCTCGTCTGATAAGGCAAGAGTTGGATACCAATCCAACTGGCACCACATCTGCAATTGCCATGGGGGCGAGCAAGTCCTTTCTGGAAAGCCGTATTCTGTGTGCATCAAATTCGGTTGGACGAATGCTGGAAGGACCAGCTTGGACACTGTTATGGACCATTTCTCTGCTTGACTTCTCCAAACATTAGGAATCAGGTGAACGCTTTAAGAATGGGCTCTGGGAGCCGAGGTTATATGGACAATATTATGGATTTGAAGAAAAGGAGCATGTACGACTACATCCAAGACAGTGTTTTCCCGGGACAAGGAGCCAGGAAAGTGTTCTTGTTCAAAATGTCCACAAAAGGTGAGGGCAGCGGGGTCAGCCTGGTTAAACGTATGCAGAAGGGTGGCGATCTTGGCAACTGCTTCCTTATGTTCGATCATGTCAAGAGAGTTAAAGACTGGACCACAATGGCATGTCATGTTTACGACCCTGTGTACCAGCGGGTCATGACAATTGCAGTGTGTGACATGCAGTCAGAGGACACAGACTCACAGCAGCTCATGTGGGAAGCTCTCATTCGTGTTATGGCCTCCAATGGTCTCCCATCTCCCAATTTCGTTGGTTTCATGGCCGATAGTGCTCAAGCTAACTTCAACGCTGTCCGCATTGTGTTCGGGTCGGGAGATCCAAAAGTGCCAATGCCTAGAAGAGAACGTACGTGTCTTTTCCATTGGACACAATCCCTCGACAAACACACAAAGACGTACATCAAGCCAGATATGCAGAGTATGCATCGTCAACTGTGCAAACAGTACAAAGACGCCAAAACTATGGGGGAAGCGAATACATTGTTCCAGACAATTCGTGCCTGGTGGTACTCATCTGGAGCGGCATCGGAGGACAGCATGAGGGCACTGCAAGACTGGTTCGCATTTTGGCACTCCGTTACCGACAGTGGGGAGCGGCCATGACAACGGTGAGTGGTTTGCATTCAAAAGTTTGTTTGGGTGCTTCCAATATATCTTTCAGGGTCCAACTCTAATATGGGCTTTGTGTTTTTTTGCCTTGCAGCATATGTCCATTGAGGAGATGGTGGACATGCCTTCTTGCAATCTTGCGGAGACAGTGCACAATGCCTGGTTGCAGCAATCCGGCAAAAAAGGGAGAGATTTGTATGCAGCGACGGCCGATGACCTTATTCGTGCTCTACAGCAGCAAACTAGATACAGGTCATTCTTGAGGGGCAAAGGTCCGGACATGAGCGAGTTGATGTTGCGGGCAGCTGGAAGATCAGGGGATCCTAGCAAAATAGCGCGGGCAGTGAGCATATGTGCAGATGGCACCCCTCTCGTGGGAAGAGTTCCCCATCTGGAAGGCGAAGAGAGATTCGGGTCTTGCAAACGGAAATTGGACACCCCTCCGGGATCGGATGCAGATTCCCATAGGCGGACAGGGTCAACTTCTCGACGCCACGTGTTTCCTTGGATCAGAGATGGAATTGCGGAACATCCACAGGTGAGGGCTACTCTGCCCAAGCCTGCAATAGCAGCTCTGCCCAGCATCAGTGGCTGAGCTCCCGAGTCCAACAAGACCCGCAGTGGCCGGTACCTCTTGCCCGCCGGTCCACTCAAACAGAAAATGTCATCCTGGTTGTCTAACATGACAACTCCAGGTGTCACCATGGCGCGCTCAATGGCTGGCCTAGCTGACAGCTCCATCAACCTAGCAGCTGCAGCTTGCCATGGCGCCGCCGTGGCAGTCTTAACCCTCAAATCCGAGGATCCCTCCGGCACTACTCTATAAATTAGACTTCAACCACAAAAAATCAGACTTGACCAGTTTTCAAAATAGACCTTGAGAATAATAAACCAATCTTGAAAAATCAAGTTTTAAGCTCAAGACATTAAAAATATCCTAGCATGTTCAAAGACAAGGTCTTGTAATGAAATGTCAGCCCCAAAAACTCCACTAGTACCTCCAAACACTATATTCCTACTATTTATTGTTTCGGGATCTGCGACCTATATTCCCGTTGAAGGATGATTCTTTAGATACAAGTTAATGAGCAAGGGAATGACCAATCTATTGTGAGCAATGCGGATGACACTTATGCGACCTACAAAACTGCCCACCAATGATAAATCTCTGTAACGGGGATCAAATATGTACTTATGGCTGATTTATTAGTTGAGGTATATAATGAAATATGCTTGAAGTCTCATTTTTCATGCTTGAAGGCTAATAGATCAATATATTGTCTGTACTGCGAGAAATTGCATGTTTTTTGCATATGCAAGTTCCCATAGAAACTTGTGAAAAATCTTTGGAATCTGCGGAGATAGTTATAATGACTAAGATCAAGTTTGAAATTAATAAACAACTATAGTACATCTCTAACCAATGCTAGCCAATTTTACATGTCACACTGAACGTTCTTTCTTCTAAACCTTCGATATATTATAACTAGCTACGCTAACTCATATGAGCTATTTATTGAGAGGGAAGAACTGGATTGTTAAAAAGAAGTATATTTTTAGTGCAAATTTTACTCTATCATGTGGTTGTGTGATGTCTGTTTCATTGTGAAGATCTCCACTTCCACCAGTTTTTTTTCTTTTCCTTGGAGGCTTTCCAATCACCGCAGGTCCTTCAGCCAAGTTGGCACCCAAAATGTCGTCTGATAGCAACTGTATAGCCACCAATGATTTTCATAATATATTTCCAAAGTTAATGTGAGAATGAAGAATTGGACTGTAAAAAGAAATATGTTTATGGTAAGAATCTTACCGTATCATTTGTTTACGCCGTGTCGGCTTTGGTCTTAAAATCTATACTGAAATAACGCATGATGTTGGATCCACTAGGCCTTTTGAATTTGTTAAGGTACTCATCAAACGGAATCTTCATCACTTTACCGAAAATGCCTCAATGAATTTCTTTAGGTTTTTTTTGCTGGATCTCATTTAAAAAGAGGAGAGCGTCAGATTGGGTTGTTAGTATGGCAGTCAAGGAAATGGACGATGTAGCTGATCTTCCTCTCGTTGTCGAGGGCAACACCGAAATGTTATGTTTGTCTCAGATTGCGAAAAAGTTCACCAATCCCGCTGTTGGAAAGAGAGGTTGTCTACTCGTTGATCAAGGTGGTCTTAGACCTTGGAAGGGCGCTCGACTGCGAATGCAAAATTCGTGAAACGATTCAGGAATGTCATCGCCAAAGCAGCCAAGCTGCATGGATGGAGTTCTTCTGAAGAAGATCGGTTGAGCCAAGAAAATGGGTTCAGCGCTGAGCTTCTTAGGATCCAGTTCTACCGCTGAGGATGTAACTGCCGGTTTGGACCTGCATTCGAAAACTGTGATGGTTACTGGTATTTCTTCATCCTCCTTTGTTAACTTAGCGTCTCATGATCACCTAATTCACTCTTGACATGTTTGCACCGGCTTGATCTCACGCGTCGCTTGTTCCATCGATGTTTTTTTACAGTGTAGTGCCCTGGCACCCAGCCAATTGCATAGCTGCTTGCAGTTGCCCACTGGATTAGTTTTTAGAGGGTTCATGTGAAAGGAAACAACCAGGCAGGTGAGAGATAGGTGGCGGAGAGAAGGAAAACGGAATGAGGAATACAGAGGGATGATACACATGTGACTTGAATTAGCCCTTGCATAGTACCTTGCTTTGCATATATTCTTGAATCCTGCCAATTGGCTCTAATGTTAAGATTCAGACAGTGCACACACACATATACAGAGGGAGGAAAGAATTCGGAAGAAGGGGAGGATCGTAGGTGAAACATTTGAGTTCATGCAATCTATGCTCCTAATTTGAACAGTCAGGAAGAACAATCATTCAGTAGCTTTGTGTGACAAAACATTCCATTCTTCTGATTGGTGAATCAGAAGGAAAGAGAAGGGACGACTACAGAAGGAAGTTTCTTTGTGTGAACAAGAGAGAAAAATGTGGTGGCCACTAAAGTCACAGATATGGAGTGCAGGAGCGTCATCTGGTTTAGGAGTGGAGACAGCAAGGGTGTTGGCAAAGAGAGGGCACGTGTCATCATAGCTGTCCGCAATACAAAGAAAGGAGAGGAAGTGAAAGCGAAGATTTTGGAGACGACACCAACTGCCCACTTGGATGTTTTGGAACTCGACCTCAACTCTCTCTCAGCTGTTCGCAAATTTGCAGCTGATTTCAAGTCGAGAAATATCCCTCTCAATGTCCTCATGTAGGGTTTTTTCCTCTTAATGTTGATGCACAGAACTCGTGCAGATGTCACTGTGGTGGGTTGATGAAGGAGGGCTTGGATGGAAGTGAAGTTGGTCCTGGCTGTGCATGACATTAGACAACTTTGATCTCAGTGAACTCTTCTTACCTGGTATAGAGACCAAGCTGTGTAAACTTACATAGGTGGCATGGCATGTGAACAGCAATAATGCAGGGTAATGTTGGCCAGTTTCCAGCTGTCAAAAGACGGTCTTGAGAAGACTTTTGCCACCAATCATATTGGTAAGTCAGATTGTCTCTTTCTCTCCCTGGTGGGTGCCAATCCCATAAAAGGCTACGGGAGGGTTAGTTTTCTGAGGGGTCAATGACCTTGGCAAGCCAGTGCTCGCAGGAAACTGCATGAGTACATTTTCTCTCTCTTTTGGTGTGATTTTGTCTCAAGATGCTAAGCTGGTGATGAATGATTGAAATGTTCCAATTTTCGGTGGTGGTCCGCAGGAACCTTTATTGAAATCCTGGTCTTTGTAAGCAGGTACATTTCTTCTGACCAATCTACTGCTTGATACCTTGAAAGCAACGGCCAAGGAGACTGGAGAGCAGGGGCGCATTGTGATTTTGGCATCTGAGGCTCACAAATCCGCATACAAGGAAGGAATTCGCTTTGACAAGTTGAATGATGAAAAGAGGTATAAAGAGAACATGGTTAAGCCAGTGTCACAGAGTCATCAAAGATTTTACACCTTTCTGGTAATGGAAACAGAATGTACTTATTGATGGCTGTCTTCAAATGTTGGCTATAATGTACCTTTGAGGGCATACCCCATTGGACAACCCCCTAGATAGTTGTGGCGTTTTTGGCCCCAAAAACATGCGAAAGTCTACCGGAAGTGCCATTGTACTCCTGTACACCCTGAACAATGCGGTTACAGCAAATGCAGTTCTGATGTATGCACTGTATTGACATCCTACTACTAAGCATTAAGCTTGATTCCAACACTCCTTTAGATGGAAACGAAGGTGATAAACTTTGCTGCTGTGCACAGCTAGTCACAATATCAGAGAAAAAGCCAGATATTGGCAGACATAGAAGAGCAATAGAGATTCTAAACCAGAGTGGACGTAACGAAGGTTATCAGGTAAGCAGTAACTGAAGTTCTTGCCAGTGGGCATGGGTAAGCAGTTACAAAGCTTGGTCTGCATATGGACAATCCAAGCTGGCCAACATTCTCATGCAAAAGTGCTTGCTCAACGTCTCCAGGTTAGTCAACAGTCTCTGTTGCTTAGTGTAACAACCTGGCCAGGCGAGTGAAATTAAGCTTCTCCAATGTACCATACTTGCTGATGTGGCCTCAGGATTTTAGCCCTCTAATGTGATAGTAGTGTCACAAGCTACAAACTGGGACTGCCAAGACTGTGGCTGCAAAAACTGGACTGAGGGTCTGTGTAATGTAATGGTTGTGCATTACTTGCTAGGAAGGGAGAGAGTCAGGACAAAGCGGAATTAGGGAATTGACTTAGTCAGTACGAATTTGTGTGTTGGAAAAGACATGGTGCTCATGAAAAACATGCTGCAATTGAGCAGGACGAAGGAGCAAATGTGACTGCTAATTTTGTTCAGCCTGGACTTGTCATTACCAACTTTGGCAAGGGTCAACTTCCATGTAAGCCCAGTCTTGTTAGCTGGGTGCCTGTCAGGGTGAAGGTGCAGGGAGGACTCTGTATAGTTATTTTTCTTTGTTTCTATTGCACATTTTGGAGGAAGTTCATAAAGGAGTGGCTGGAGGTCATTTTGGAGAAGAGACTACCAGTAGAAAGATACTACTTGCAGGTTACTGGTGGCATACTTTGTTCAAGGATGTACACAAGTATTGTAAGAGTTGTGATGAGTGTCAGAGGCTAGGACCATTGCAGAGATCTGGGAAGATGGCTTTGCATCCTATGATGCCTACTGAACCATTTGAGAAATGGGGACTAGACTTTGTTGGACCAATTAACCCACCAGCCAAGAATACACAGAACAAATATATAATCACAACCACTGATTATACTACAAAGTGGGTGGAAGCTAAAGCTCTGAGGGACAACACAGCTAAGTCCACAGCAAGGTTCATGTATGAGAACATACTTACAAGATTTGGCTGTCCCCTGGAATTTATCAGTGACCAGGGAAGTCACTTCATTAATGAGACCATAGAACTATTGACTAAAGAGTTCATGATTGTGCATAGGAAGAGTACAACTTATTACCCATAGGGGAATGGGCAGGCAGAGGCTACCAACAAAATAGTATGTACTATCTTGGCTAAGATAGTCAATGCAAACAGAACAGATTGGGATACAAAGCTGTAGACGGCTTCGTGGTCATACAGGACTTCATATAAAGTCACCACTAAGTATACACCATTCCAATTAGTTTATGGTATGGAAGCTTTACTTCTAGTGGAGTTCTTGTTACCTACCATGAGAACGGAATGGGGAAGGAGAATGGAATTGGAAGATTCAAGGTCAGGAAACATGAATTATATCATGTGGAAGAATTACGTGCTGATGCAGCAGATAACATGACCAGAATTCAGATTAAGATGAAGGATAAATTTGATGAAGGTAAACTAAAACTTTTAAGACGGGTGATTTGGTTCTGTGGTTGCAGAAGAAGGGGAAGATTAAGGCTTCTAAGCTTAAATCACCATGGAAAGGACCTTATGTCATATAGAAGATGTATGATAACAACACCGCCATGTTACAAACCATTAACAAAGAGATGTTGGGAAGAGTCAATGCCAATAAGTTGAAAGGATACAGTGGTATCCACGACAAACCCTTGCAACACGATTTGCATATTGAAACACATACACAGTCACGGGCTGCACCGGTAATACCAACGGAGCATGAAGCACTTGTCGTAAAGCCGAATGTGTATGGCCTGAGCGGAGAACACGGGTGTTCGCACAGTTATCACAGCCCACCACAACATCACACAGCCTATCACAGTCCACCACAGTTAGACACAACTTGTCACAGCTCAACACAGCCCATGCGGGTTACACAGTACATAGGGTCAGTGACAGGTGGACGCGGGTTAACGTCAGAAAAGTGGCCGTCAAGTGAAAGAGAAGTTTGGAAGTCAAACTCGGAGAATGTGCCACGCAAACAGGGGAAGTCGGAGGGGCGTCTAAAAACAAACACGTGGTCACTAGGGCGAAGCACACCGCTGTGCATAAATTGCAGAAGTGGGTATCATCATGCAAGAGAACAAATCAGGCCGTCAAAGTACCTACCCGGTACATCAGCCAAAACTATTTGTGGGCCCATTAATGCATTCGGGGCAGGGGTAACGGAACCCTTTCCGAGTACAGAAAAGAGGGATTTTTACCACATGTGCTGTCCTACTGGACATTCTAGGTGGGAATGTCCACGGAGGGGGGTAGAATTAAAAAGTTACCTATGCAGGCAACAGCCAATCAGGAGCGAGAATTTCATGCAGGTGGTTCCCTCCAAAGCAAGAAACAAGAAATCGGAAGAGTTATGAGCGGAAGAGTCGGGGTGGCTCCGAATAGCCCGTGTCTCGACGGGAGGGGCAATCAAAGCCATAGCTTTGTAGCTATGGCGGATATAACAGATTACACGGTCGCTTTACTACTCACGCAGTGGCGCAAGAACAAACGAATTGAGAGTACATTCTCTCTCACTTGATACTTGCAAGCCCCACAGGCTTACACGCTCTTACCTGTTCCATTCTGTGCCAACCATACCTTTATGCTCTGTGCCCTGCAAGCTTTTCTTCAGCTGTTTCAAACAAGGCCTTTTTGTTTGTCTAGAATGAAGAGAGTGAGGGGAATGGAGGATATCAGGGTGAAGAGCACCACAATACTGCAGAAGCAAACAATTGCTACACTGCAGGCAGTGCAGCTGCTGAGGGAGTTGCGATTGGAGGGGCTGCTACGCAAGGATTGGTCCTTGCATCATCGACAGTATATGCTTCAATTTCTTCAGAACTTTGAGCCTAGGCCGGGAGTAACCCAGGTGAGGGGAGTAGATATAGAAATTACTCCCCAGTACCTGCAGCAATTGTTCGAATTGTCATCGGGTCATGTGGACGTGGAACAGGGCAAGATTGCAGATAGGGAATCTGTTCCAAGAAGGGAGTTTCTTTAAGACTCAAGGTTACGCTTGCCATTCATACCGTTTCCTAGTTTTGGCAATGTTGTACTTTGCGAGCTTCAACAAACGCTCGCATTCTTCCAGCACTGACTTGTCACCTCTGATTTAGGGTTTAGGGAATAAAATTTCCCAACCATAGATTGTATCTAATCTATGAAGAATGCGCATCAAACAATGGAGTTACGTTTAAGGGCTTAGGGTTTAGGGTTTAGAGAACTATAAATGGACAAACAACTATGGAATATGAGTCTTTACGTGGAGGTCGTACAACAATTCAGGAAATATCCCCTCCACTTCGACCACACCCAAAACTGGAAGCAATAAATTAAATAGGCATCAGACATTGGAATTAGGTTTTAGGGTACGGAGTTGAGTAGTGTAGTAAACATACTATTGGGTATCAATGGACCAAAAATTTGGGAAAGTGTACAAGTGACTTGTCACCTAAGAAATTAGACTTGAATGAAATATCCCAAGGGCCATTCTATTGTGCCCAACCTTGTAACCCTTGAAGAATGCGCATCAAACATTCGAATTAGGTTTAGGGTATATGGTTTAAGGTGAGGACAATGTAAGCACTGAAGGCCCCAGAAGTATTGTCTTTAGAAGGTCCTAATAAGATAAATAGACCCAAGATAAATTGACCTGAGATGACACGGAATAACGGGTGGCAAAGCGAGGTTCAGGACTGATTAGTGATGAAGAAAATTGAGAAGAATTTTAAGATAGTCCGAAAATGCAGTAAAAGAAATGTAACTCTGTACTTGAAGCCAGACTTACAGAAAGCTACTGACGAGTAATGGGAGAAGATTCACAAAGATTCACAAGCAGTAAACCGCGAGAAAACTTGTCCATTGAGCAACAACTTTCACAATTGCCACGCGGTTTATACTCATGACATTTTTTAAACCAATCATATTGAGCCTAACAATACGATCATGTGGACCGAGAATGAAGGAGATGGGCAAATCTGTTGAGGAGAAGACACTTTGGTGAGAACCAGAGAACCAAAAGAAATGGGTGTAATGCGAGAGAGGAACTGCAAAGAGAAGGAAGCAGTGACATCAGGAAAACTAGGAACTCCGGATAATCACTCGAGGTTCCTGAAACGTTACAGAGATGAGGTTCGGAAAAAAATGGATGGCTGGCAAAGAAGGTAGATTAATATTTGAACACGTGATAACACAATGGAGAGTGGAGGTAAACATTAGTTTAATTCTTGAAAACATGTCGAGGAGTGAACGAACTTCCACAATATGTCCTTGTCAACCTTGTTCTCCGCCCGAGGTTGCATTGTCTTCATTGTCTGACTGTTGATTGGCCTCATCCAAATTTGCTGGTGATTTTTCCGCCTCCACCGCGGCAATTTTCTTAGAGCTATTACGTGTCGTGTTTTTTCTTGTAGGCATTGTCCAAACGACAGAGTTAATGTGTATCCACTGAGGGGGATCATCTGGATTGAACTCCCAAACTTTGGACCAACAATCTCTGTACCTGTCCAAATCGGAAGGGCTACCTCCTTTCTTGGGTCTCCACCATTCGACGTGAACCTTATTAGAATTCCTGGATCCTCTGTCGCGGACCATATCCGATATTGCCATCCCCATCCAAAGTGGAAACATCACAGTATCTACTAGTCGAACCAAGACGAAGAATCCGTTCTCAATGTCCTTGAACGGATTTAGAGGCTACTTCGGTCTATCACACCGAGGGCCACAATACGGCTCCATGACTTCATCTTCTTCCGACAGATCATCCACTGCAGGTGTATGGATTCCGGCTCTGTGGTGGTTGATAGCCCACTTGGTTGAGGGCCAAAAACCCTCTTTAAGCGCGATTGAATGTTGTGATTCTCCATAAATAGGAAGATCAAGTTCTGCAAGGATTGCTTCCCAGTATTGATCATACTGTATCATGATGTCACGATAATGATCGTCAAGCAACATCCCCTTCTTCCAGAACTCCCTGTATTTTTTAATTCCAGTTTTGATAAAAGACTGTTTATCGGATGAGTCATCTCCCACTCCCCAAATTGGTGTTTTTTTTACAGCCCTGGGTTGTACTGCTACAGGCAACTTTGGAGATCCATCGGGATTCGACTTCCACATCTTCACCGCACATTTTTTGGGGAGCCACTCAGAATCAGTAGCAAACTTCTTAAACTTCATGACATGCCAACCATCTTCATCTACATAGAATCGAAATACATGCATTTTTGTTTGCCCAACTAAAGCCTCTTTTCCATCGAGAATGCAACCGTCCACATACGCCTTGAAATCTGGCACCTCTTGAATGATTTGAGGAATAAATTGCAGAACTTGAGAGAGATTGGAAGCTGACCTAAGCTGGAGACCATCTTGTTCGTCGTCTGCAACCTTGGAATAGTTGTTTTCGATGATCCATCTTGTCATGAATGATGCAGAGGAACTCGGACGACATCATAGCTGACTCATTCCTCCAGCTGTGATAGAGTCTCCTGCAAGACTCTTTAAAGCCTGAGGTGCTTATCAAGTGTTTTTCTTGTGTGAGGCCTACTCATCGCTACGTTTGACCGACTTTTTGATTAGGTCTTTGAGCATCTCACAGTCTGTACATTTGGCAAACATGCTACCACTTTTTCTAACCTCGACATTGGGAAAAATTCGGAAAGTGGTAAAAAAATAAAAAAAATGACCTCATTACACTCCTCACGAATTTTTTTCCAGTTCAGTTCAGGTGGTAGAACTCGAAGAGTATCTCTCCGTCCGTCTCCAATACATCGGGTCTTATGAGGCATGAGATCGGAATTTCCATTTATAATCGACATTAAGTTTCTTTCAGCTTGACGAGTTTGTGGACGCCGCGGGGTCGTTTCACTCCGGAATTCCCGTGCAACGATGTAACGACACCCTCTCTACTTAGTTTTTTGTATTCCATGTAGGTTGAACGACCGATTCCGTGAATTGTCCACCAAGTTGTCTCACATACATCAACGCCCTCAATGGTTATGTAGGCCTTTGTCGAAACCTCGTCGATTCGATGAAGTCTTTTGGGAACATCAAAACCGAGCTCTCTCCGTTCGTCGTAAGAGGATCCCCAATAAGCGGTCCGGATAGCAAGTGTTTTTCTCTAGTCGAAAATATTGGCAACACTGTAAATTGCAATATTGTTTGCTGCTGACTTCTCGAACTGCTTGTAGAGAGAGGCGAGTGTTTATCTTTTTGGAATCGTTTTTTTTCGGGATTTTTTTTTGTCTGTTGAAATGTCAGTATGCTGCTTTTTTCACACCTTTCTCGTTGTGACCAATATCTGTTTGTTCCCGGCTATTGATAAACCTCTGAAGCTCATGTGACAATGTCCTGCCACTATCAATCAACCGAATCTGCGTCAATGGCCAGTTCACGAGACACATGAGATTGGTCGAACCGCCATTCAAAATCCTTGTAACAAGCACCCCGACGTGATGTTCTCCAACTTTTTCACAAAGTATCACCTCGTCAAGATAACATGCTTGAATTCTTCCCTCGTACAAAGCACTTTGTTCATCTCCAAGGAGAATACACAATTTAATTCTCCAACTGTCTCTACCCATAGCAACATCGTTATTCGGAGACGGCCTTGACATGTCAGATTCAATTTGTTCACTGAATTTTGGATGGTAATCAGCCGCAGATGTCAATTCAACCTCCGAGAACCGAGGAACCTCATTGTTGGTGTTGGTGTCAGTCCCAGTATCTTTTTGAATTTGCACCACATCCCAAACGACAGGTGTTCCGATTGCTTCTCCCAAAGAGTCCGCATCCATGTGCGGATATGGCAACGACACCGGATCGCAAGACACTATAACAATATGAAGGACAGATGAATAATGGTAGACGACTTTCGGATGACAAGTAAGCAAATGGATGAATAAATGAAACATGGATGAACGAAATAGCTGGAGTGCGAGTGATCATTCAAAGTACATAAAACGGTCGGGTGTGTATGTAAGATCTTTGCAGACAATGGATGGGAACAGAGGAGCAGAGAGACAGAAGAGAAACCCAGATGATGTGGAGAGGCTCTCAATATTGACAGGAGTACAAAGGGAAGAATGAACGTAAAACAGACAGTCCTGAAGATCATCGAGCCAGAGCAATTGAGAGGGAAAAAATGGCAAGTGTGCACAGGGCAGGGTCTTATACAGATTGTCAAACAGTACAAGGTCGACGTGTTCACATTACAGCGGTGCGTTTGGAGTGTCATGGATCGACAAATTGTCGCCCTGGATATGCTCTTTCGTGTAATCTAGTGGCTATTATGTGTCCTCCAGCGCATAAATTCAAGTAGGAGTTTGAAATCCAACGAACATTAATGGGTCCCTAAGTTATTGCGTCCAATGCGAATAACTAACTAATTCGAGATCTGGAATCTAACATCCAAAGCACCAGAGAAGCAGAAAATCCAATGTTGAATTAATGATACAAGAGAAGGAATAGTCGGCGACGAAAGTGGCCGCCTCTTAAGGCCATTGTGATGAGCCGATGGCCATCTATGGCATGGTGACATTAAGTAGCCGCAATGAACGTGGGGCCGTAGATGAGGTGTAGGTAGAGAAAACGTGAGACCGATCAAATCCCAGATGCACGTCCCGACACCTCATTATTGAACCTATGAAAAATATTTTATCATTGGATGAAATAAGAGCTTTCACGGATGAAACAGACGTATACTGGATGAGATGACTGCCCTAGTGGATGATTCAACTCCCCTCATGGATGAGCGCCGTCACGGGAACCCGCAATAATTCCAGGGTCATGTCGCATCATTGATTGTACCTGCATAAATTTAGGGGTCCTCAGCGAACCGTTGGGAAACATCCCGCCTTTCATTCATCCATGCATTGAGGCCACAAACCGTAGGATGCGACATAACGCCGATGGTTGAGATTACAGGTGGTAAGGCATATAAGGAGGAGTGACCGAAAGGAGTGACAGAAAGGAGTCTCCTTTTGCATTCATTTGATACACGAGGAAGCCCTGTTCAATTTTGGACTCAAGGAAGAGGTGCGAGAGAGCGACTGAGCGAGAGAGGCAAAGAGGTGGAGATCGAGTAAGCGAGAGGGTGAGAGATCGAGGGAGCGTGAGTTGGAGTGAGTGTGGGTTTGAGCAATTCACCGTGTGCGGGGGAGTGTGTAGGTATAGCTGGCAACTGTTTAGGTTTTGCAGCCTATGGTGTGAACTCATTTTACCATGTACAGTTCTGGATACCAAACTGTGTTTTTGGCTCGATTCGGTTATGCACATTATTTCCATGATCTGCATTATGTGCCTCTCGAAATAGGGATTCATAGTGATTTTGTAAGCCGTAGAGAAACCTCGCGCGATCGCCCGTGTTTATTTCAGTGATAGTATTGCGAAACATGGTTTAGTTAGGACTTGGAGTGAGGCCAATAAGCACTTTCCTCAAGGGAATGGTCTGAACGAAGCACGCACGATCGCGCGTGCTTCATTCAGTAAAAGTCGTCACCTACATGAGCACTAACGAACAGTAGCTAATACCAAACTGGGTCGAAGAAATCATTCATTAGTAGGACAATAAACTCAGTGTTTTCAATTTTAAGGATTATGCAATTATTGAACCTTGCATAATCACGCTAATTTGACTCCGTAGTTTACTGCATTGGATGAGAAATTGAAGATGTGATGCGAAAGAATGCCCTGAAGAAGCACGCGCGATCGCGCGTGCTTCATTTGGTTGGTAATTGTATTCTAGCGACCAACAAGAACACCATTGATACCCAGATGATTAGATGACACATATGAGGATATGTCTGAGTGCATACTCAAAACTGTAAAGTGTTTCGGAAGACATTAGTTCACATTATACAATGTCAACTAAAATCTTCCGTCGCACTTTATCTGTCTTGCCATGTACACAGAATGTGATAATTCCTGTATGTGGTGACATGGTCACTCTTATGTATGATGGATGGAGGTGTTCAGTGTGGACACAATAGTACACAATAGTATCCAAATATCAATCCAAAAGCCCAGGGCAGTTTGAAATATTACTTGTCGTCAACATCGCTTAGGTTGTTCATCGATTATGTCGAGCACTCTTTCAGATTAGACAGTAAAGATATGATGTCCAAGAATGGTTAAAAAGAGCGATCGCGCGATCGCGCGTGATTTATTCAGTGCAAGTCATCACCTACAGAAGCCCTATCGAACAGTAGCTAATACCAAACTGTACGTGGTTGAAGAAATCATTCATTAGTAGGACAATAAACTCAGTGTTTTCAATTTTAAGGATTATGCAATTATTGATCTTTGCGCAATCGCGCGAATTTGACTCCATAAACTGCATTGGATGAGAAATTGAAGATGTGATGCGAAAGAATGCCCTGAAGAAGCACGCGCGATCGCGCATGCTTCATTTGGTTGGTACTTGTATTCTATCGACCACAACAACACCATTGATACCCAGATGATTAGATGATACATATGAGGATATATGTCTTGCCATGCACACAGAGTATTATAATTCCTATATATGTGGTGGCATTGTCACTCTTATGTATGATGGGCGAAGGTGTTCAGTGTGGACACAATAGTATACTATAGTATCCAAATATCAATCCAAAAGTCCAGGGCAGTTTGACATATTACTTGTCGTCAACATCGTTTAGGTTGTTCATCGATTATATCGAGCACTCTTTCAGATTAGACAGTGAAGATGTGATGTCCAAGAATGGTTTAAAGGTGCGCGTGCGATTGCGCGTGCTTCATTCAGTGCAAGTCGACACCTACATGAGAACTAACGAACAGTAGCTAATACCAAACTGTACGGGGTCAAAGAAATCATTCATTAGTACGACAATAAACTCATAGTTTTCAATTTTAAGGATTATGCAATTATTGAACCTTGCGCAATAGCTCGAATTTGACTTCTTCGTTTTAGTCTTATTCTAAATATAAATAAAAACGACTCCCAGCTGGATAATCCTCAATGTTCTCAATGTACTTTAATAGTCATTCCGGTAGACTTCTCGCAGTGGGATGAAATTAGTTCATCTGTGCCTCAACTCAATAACGCGCGATCGCGCGTGGTTCTGATGTTGCTACAGCTTGGAAGAATTTTCTTGGGATAATAGATGTCAAGATACTCTTATATGACTGAAAGAACAAAGTCATGTATATGGATTTTGTTCGCCATGCTTAGCAACATCGTTGTTGCTTACAATCGGATTTTATGTTATTGGAGGGAAAATTGTGGACCAAATACGCGCGATCGTGCATTCTTCGCGTGTCTTCTTCTGTACAGTCTATAACTGAGCACGAGTTCTTGAGGATTCTTCCAGTGTGGTGGATTCGTGTTCGATGAGGGAGGAGAAGGAGATGGAACATACCGGAAACAAGGCAACGCTTTCACCCTCCTCACAAGGTGAATGCGGAGCTGCGGTTATTATGACGGGACCTTCCGAAGGAGTTCATGTTATATCATCTCCAGTTTCTACAATTCCATCCACAGAGGAGCCTGACACCTACTCCCCTGAATCAAACGATTAGGACAATTATTCACCAATAGGATATGTTTGCGACGTTCCTCCCGGGTCAGCAGCTTTAAGTTCTTTTCTAGAAAAATACTTTGGAGGGTCTTCCAGAGATCCTGTAGCTGAAGTATCGGCATAATCAAATGATTTCTACGCTATGTACCGCGTATACGCCAGATACCCAAGATTATACACCCGGATCTCCGGAGTATACTCCCGTATCACCAGAGTACACTCCCTCAACCCCAGAGTACACTCCGGCATCCCCAAAGTATACACCCTCATCGCCAGAGTATACTCCGGGATCCCCAGAATACTCGCCAATAGGATACTTTAGCCACCTCAGACTCGGGTCGGTTGCATTGGCCTCATTTTTGGCACAGTACACACCTAGGTCAACTGTAAGTTCCGACATTTCAGAATCATCAGAAATAGATTGATTCTGCACGGACTCACAGGAGTGTACTTGAACCAGTTCAGAATCTCGACGTGGTTCCATCGAATACATACAATAATCAGTAGGATCACTTTATGGGGGTGACCTGAATCACCATGATATAGTCCTTCATCTCAGTTTTAGGCAGGCATATATGATTGTACATTTAAACGCCAACGATGTCTCCGTTTTCATTCTTCACTGTTGAATAATAAAGTATTCTTCACGATTTTTTAAACCAATTTAATGATCTGCAGCTTTTGAGATTTCCAGTTTAATTATGACTTTGATTTATTCCATTCCATTTATTCCATATTGCAGTCACAATTGAATGTCCCATATTCCAGCTTAATTGTAAGTTAGTTTCTTTCAATTCCATTTCTTCCAAAGGGGATTCCCATTTGTATATTGGCCTGGCATCCGTAACATTATGGTTTGTTTCAAACTTCGGCCTTTCCTCTCAATCCTGAAATAATGCCATGAGATATCTAATCCAGATAACATAATGTTGTGTTTCATGTTCAGTGGTCAGTCAAACATATCGGCGGATTGCCTGGTTGGCGTATGCAAGGAGATATGTGGGGAGTTCATCTCAACAAATCGTCAAACTTCAGTATAGACCATGTAGCTTTGTATACTGCTAACCAGGCGATCTCCGAGTGGGGAATAAATCATGTGGGTGTACCTCCTTTGAGGAGATCCCTGCAACCAATGACGAACCAGTGAAGGTGGTGGTGAGAAAATCTCTTCAGGAGATGGTGTTGGATTTTGGGAAGACCGATATGTTTGCTACTAATACTTTGCAAGCATTCTTCATCACATAGATCTACTGTTCCTTGCGATGTCAAATGTCTCCCCATAGTGGGCATTAGTCTTGGCACTGTCTTTCTCCAGTTGATGTCCAGGTGTTGCAGACTTAACTCCTCTGTTATTCCTAGTTTTCGTGGAACTTGACAGGATCTCCCCAGTGCCTGGTACCATGAATACCACCAACTGAAGTTTTTCTTCAAGATTGGAGCGGAGGTGAAGGAGCTTAGTTATGGCTACGTTAAAGATGTTGAGATGGAGTCTGACGTGGATAATCCAATGATGGTGGTTTTCATATTGGAGGATGGTAGAGCGAAAAAGACGTTTGGCTTTTGTCTGGAATCTCATCGCATTCGCAAGGCAATGATGAAACCAGCTGTAAAGATGGGATTCACTTTCCCTGAAGGTGGTGCAGCCCTGACTGCTCAGGGATTCGTACGAGCTTGGAGCATTTTCCAAGATGTACTCCATGCGCAGGGAAACATCAACAGAAAACAACGAGACGATGAGGTAGCGAAGGGGACAAATGATAAAGGGAAACGGAAGTCCACGGCGGGATCCTCTCAGACTGAGAATGAGGAGGAGCAGCTAGCTGGGAAAAAGAAAAAGAAAGAAGAGTTCGATATTGTATTTATGAATGACAACAAGAAGCCAAAAGCTGGCGACATTTTCGACAAGGTGAAGTGCGAGGCGATGAATCAAAGTCTGCAGAATGACTACAAAGACATGTTCCTTTTTGGGTTCAACCACATAATCTCAATTGACATCTCAAGGATGGAACTTGCTCCAAGAAGCATGGTGTATCGTCCGCTGAATATTAATGAAAAAAATGAAGTAAAAGCCCATTTGTACCAGTTGCGGGTTCTAGATACGAAACATCCCGTCTATCTGGCGCCGAGGAACAAACAGGTGCCAACCCAGGTGTCTGCAATGAAACAAGGCATCAGCAGGATATTAACAATTCAAAATTCTTCGTCATTGGAGGCCAGCACACAATTATGGCTGCAAAGGTATAGTACATCAACGTTTACCTCGCGCGATTGCGCGTGCTTCTATATTCTTCTCTGCTTCTATGAGAATCATCTTTCGGAGTCTGCAAACTCCAAGGATTGAACCCCCTTCAAATGAAGAAGGTTACACAGAAGATTTTGGACTTGAAGATCTGCGTTCGTGGTCCTTACAAAGGAAAAGACCCCAAGATTCTATGCCTGTCCGATTACATCGATCGAATAAAGGACAAGCGGTTTATCATCGATGATGCCATGGTGGTATTGGGATTTGATGCGAGGAGCAAGCAGCATCCAGAGCTATACACAAAAGCACAATGGCTCGAAGTGAAGAAAAAGTACAAGTTCAACAAGTCGGAGTTTGAGACATTCCGATCGAAACTGGGGGCCAAATACATGAAAAGCAAAGTGAACATGCATATGAAGACCGAGAAAGTGAGTGACGCTTTCATCAAATACGTGCTTTCATGTAATAAAAGGGTTGAAGACATGGAGAAGGAAATGGGCAACCTCAAGAATACCTTCAAGTCACATTACCAGTGCATAGGAGGGAAGTGGAGGTTCACGGATGCCAAAACACAGTTGAAAATTGTGAGAAAGAGGGATTTCAATAACATGGCAATGGTGTTCGTCAACACAGTCTGTGACGATGATTCAACTGTTTTCATGCAAAGAAATTACAAGAATATTTTCGATGCGTTCTTCGAACAACAGCTGAGCCCCGGCCCCCAATGCATTTGTTTTCTTCTCGACGCATAGGTCCTCTTCCAATCTGGTTTCGTACATAAGGTTTGGCGAGGGGCGGGACAAGTATATTCTGCTTCAGGGTTGTATCTTCCTGGAGAGTTCGACAATCCTTACATGAGCCGGCCAAAGTCATTTTCAATGTCACTCATGTGCATTGATTACGTATCTCCTGCTATAGCTGCCCAGATTGAGAACCACGTGGAGCACCTACAGGGAGTGCTGATGTTTAGCCCCATTAAACTAGTGATTAAGGCTCCGGACACTGAGCTCACGGAACACGAGAAAGATTGTGCTGCTTATGAACACGAATTGCGGGCAGAGTCGAGCGACTACATTGCGTCCTTGTTCTGTGGCGAAGGGATGGCGGTTGTCAACATTTTTGGAGGCGTAATATTAACATCGACTCTCCACGTAAGCATTTCATTTATATTTCCAATTCAATTTCCTTTTCCATTTCCATTTCCGACACACATCTTTGGAACCTCGCGCGATCACACGTTCATTCTATTTACTCAATGGTTCGCATCTGTTGCAGGCTAGGAACGTCCAAGTCCTCGATATAAATCACGACCTGAAAAAGAAATTTTGTGCGAATAAGATTGCCGTTAACTACACACTCCTCCACACGGAGAATGAGGACGGAACCGAGGTTGGTGATGACACATTGGGAGGGGAGGAGACCCACAGGCACAATGGCAAAGGAAATGACGACGACGATGACGATGAAGACGACGAACAAAGAAATCTGGAGACAGAGCAAAACCAAGAAGAAGGTGACGGAAACGAAACGTTGGAGAAAAGTGAAGAACATGAGGGAGGTGAGGAAGACAAGGGCGACTACCAACACGATGATGCCGTCAACAATTTCTTGCAAGAGGAGACAGAAAAAATTGAGCAAGGCAGAAATCCACCAGCTGAACAAGCAGGGAGGATAGTACCAAAAGAAAGCCACCATCCATAGGCCCAGACAAATACCGGTGAAGGAGATAATCCCGAGACAACTGTGTTGTCTTCCTCCACTGAAGAAGTGGGGGGAGACAATGTAAAAGATAACGCTGATTCTAGAGACGTCTTCGATAAGGAGATTTCAGAAATAGACTCAGGGGTGGGATTCAGTCCTATAGAGGGGGATATGCCATTACAGATGTCACCATATCAACGTTTAAGCCAACAAGTTAGAGACATCGTTGATGGTCAGGCTTCTAGGGCATTGGTCGGTGATCAAAACTCTGTTGACGTGAGTATTGAAGATTATGAGCTGTCCTGACACTTGTAAAACCCAATTTATAACAAACTTGATATAATATCAAAATCTTTTACCAATGGAACTAATAACCTATTGCTATGTGATAGTCTCGTAAATGAATCGAAATTTATACGGAAGTCTAATCACCCGCATTTTCTGTAGATCCGTGAGTCCAATACGGAGGAAGTGACACATACCAAAACCAACGACACACAACAGCGTACAATGAAGAAACAATACGACTTGAGAGTGAAGATATCGTCGCCCAAGGTGGCAGCTTCGGAAACCGCGGGCGATCGCGCGAGGTTACTTATGGGAGGGGTTGACAAAAACATACCAGACGGCGAAAGACCCATCGCCGGTGGAATTGGCGGAAAAACCTCATCCGGCTTGGAGCAAGTGCCGCCAAAGGTGGTACTTCATTCTCCGCCTTTTGCTTTCTTTTCTGCATTCAATTGCGAAAAACTTCCAATGAATTAATAATTATTTCCTAATAGACAGGATGATATGATCTATCCACCACACGACTATTCCCAAGTGTCAATCCCGCGGTTTTCTTTGCTCTTCCAATGGGTCCAAATGGATGTTGTCGAGCGGCTTTTACTCACCCATCCCTTCGCTATCCGAGGTGGAAACTCCAAGATAGAAGAGTTGGATATCTCTAAGCACTCAGCCCGCTCAGAACAATCAGTCATGACCTACAGCTAGTGAATCATGGTTGTGCTTCCTATTTGTATTCCTTCTTGCCTTCATGTTATCAATTTACCTTACCGTGTATACTGAAGCATCAGATTGCTTCAGTATCTACTAAGTTCCAATTAATCATGCATTCATTCCACAGCTTCTCTCATGTCTCTCTACACAATATGTTTGTATCGATTCAATATCGGATTAAGATTAATCATGTATCATGCTTATGCCATGGTGTCCCTAATCTACCATACTGTATAATTTTACAGTTTGCGTGAATTAAGCCTCAATCAAGTCATCATCTCCTCTTCACTGTTTCCACTCTCCGTTACATCTCCCCTTCTCGTCCTCCTCAAGAAGTGATCCTCTTCCTGTTGCCGCCCTGTCTAATCTACCTGCAAGCTGTTCTAACCACCTAACTAATTAACCGTCACCCTTGAAGTAACACGTTCCCTCTGTAGATGTCGTACCCACACAGTCGTTCCCTGTCAATGATAACTGTTCCCCATGTACACTGTGACAGGCTGTGTCAAGTTGTGCCGAGCTGTGACTGGTTATGTAAAGTTGTGTCGGGCTGTGACTGGCTGTGCGAAGTTGTGTCGGGCTGTGTCAGACTGTGTCTGGCTGTGATAGACTGTGACGGGCTGTGTAAAGCTGTGTCGGCTGTGTCAGACTGTGTCTGGCTGTGATAGACTGTGACGGGCTGTGTAAAGCTGTGTCGGGCTGTGACTGGCTGTGCAAAGCTGTGTCGGGCTATGTCTGGCTGTGATAGACTGTGACGGGCTGTGTAAAGCTGTGTTGAGCTGTGACTGGCTATGCGAAGCTGTGTCGGATGTGTCAGACTGTATCTGGCTGTGATAGACTGTGACGGGCTGTGTAAAGCTGTGTCGGGCTGTGACTGGCTGTGCGAAGCAGTGTCGGGCTGTGTCAGACTGTGTCTAGCTGTGATAGACTGTGACAAGCTGTCTACCCCCCCTAAAGCCTGCGCCTCCCACCCCTAAGGCTCCTGCTGGTCGCAGTCTACCATTCATAAGTCTGCGCAAAAATTAAGGGTACCCCACAGAACCCGTAAAAGCGTCTAAGTCCCAAGCAGCCCTCTAACATTACCCCTCCCCCTCTCAAAAAGCCGTGTCCTCACGGTTTACTGTTTGGGATCAGCAAACCTTTGTGAGCGAGCGCCCTTCTGTCGGTGAGAGTCTTGTGAAGGACTCCGTGTGCGAGCCCGAGTCCTGTCACTGGCTGATGGAGGCGATTGAGCACTACCTGGAAATGTCTGACCCTCTTTTGGTTGATAACGAGGTAACCTCTCAAGCATAAGAGATCCTCGTCGTTTCTTCTCTGCCATCTGAAGTGCATAGTCCTCTGCCATGTCAAAAGAGTCATCTGAAGAACCAGTAGTATCAGAATCCTCGTCCCCCCTTAGGTGTTTTAACGGCCGAACTTTAAGTGGCTACTCGGGAATCCTGCGTGGCATACAATGTGGGCCCACCATGTCTGGAAGTTTAAACTGTACGACTTGTTGTAAGCGCTTGCAATCAAAATTAGTGAACGCCCTGAACTCCTTAGCCGTATAGGTGAGAGGTGTGCCAATGACTTTGGAACAGTGTAAGTATTTCCAGGCTTCATGTCCCTTAAAGAAAATATCATCAGGGCCAAATTTCTCTGTTGCCAAATTGTTCCAAGCCGAATTAAACCATGAATGAAGTTGGGAATCCTTCTGCATCATAACTTTTGCATCATACAGGTACATATGAGGTGGCACTGAAGGTAAGACCCAATGATCCCCACTGGAATAACTCAGAAATCGTGATTGCATCTTCTGCTGCTCAATGTGATAACGTGCCATAAAACAAGCAACATAGTATAATCCACAGCCCATGACAATACTAGATACCTCATTGGTCTTGATATAGATGTACCCATGTACAACCTGGAAGACAATTAATTCCTTCAGCATGGTATTTGCCTCAGACCAGTACCTTGCAAAGTGACATTACAACAGATCGTGGTATTTATGACTGTATATATGACTATTCTGCAGTCATAAACGGTACATATGACTTCTATGACTGTAAGTCGTGCAAACCAAGTCAATACAATGAGTACAGGATGGTACGGTCCGGATGACTACAGTCATATGAACTAAGTGATATCGCTCATTGCAGTCATATATACCATACTGCAGCCGCCGCTGCCGTGCCACGTGGCGAGGCGCAATTGATTAAAAAAATATTAAATTAAATTAAATTAAAAAAACTAAGAAAAAAAAAACATATGTCAAACGCCGTGTCGCACCGCATTGTGCCACGTGGCATAATGCATTTTATAATAATGAAAAAACCACGTGACATCCCTAGCTCGCCTACTAACCCTAGGGCCATCTTATCCATTTGATTGTACTTAGAGGAGTTTGAACCTGCAACCTCTTTACTATAAGAGTTATAGTTCACTACCTGTTAACCAATACACCCATTAGTCATTCATATGATCATATGGTGTTTTAATTGTACACACCAAATTACAAAATCCCTAGTAGTCATCATGACTATGTAACCTCATCCATGTACACTGTAGTCATGGAAATGACTATGAATGGTGAGCTAAATCTGGTCAATTGCCGTTGACCAGCCTTCCACCCATTCCGGAGTCATGTAGTCATACAGACGACTATTTAGATAGTCGTTCATATGACTACAGTCGTATGAACGACTGCGAGAGGTCAATTTCATATAAAAACATGGTGCAGTCATGGTCAAAGTCATGAAAACCATGACTACCACGGTTTGGCAGTCATAACTACCGCGATCTATTGTAGTGTGATGATCCTCAATGGGTCGATTGTTCGGAAGAACCTTAGTCCGAGTTGCCACTGACAACCAAATGCGCATGATCTGGTAGTGATGTGCCAATGACTGCGGAGGACTAAATTTCTTCTAAGCCAAATCCAGCACAATGGGAATTTGGTTGAAGGGCATAATCATAGCCCGACTCTACTCCCGTGCAGCAGGAGTCCTAGGTGGGTTAAAAGCAGCATCCCCCCATACCTCAGGCTGTGGTTTTGCTGTAGTAGCAACAAGGTCAGCTACCTGCACAGACACCTGCTGTGGTATTGGTACCACTAGCCCTTCTACCACTGGCATCTCCTGCACCCCCTGCGAAGAAGACTGAAAAATTAGAGTCATGGCATGTAAATAAGTAGCCATCAGCTGCTCCTCAGGAACAAAGACTCTCTTGTCAATATTTGAACTCAGGTCATCCACTTGAGTCTGCAGGCCTTCCACATCCTTCTGTAGCTCCAGTATCCTACTATAGACATTGTCTATAGTAGTTGTGGCAATGTTCTGCACCTGCAATCTGAGCTCATTCATCTCGCCCTTAGTGAGCTTCCTTGGTGCTTTGCCTTCTACCGGCCCTTGTGCTAACCATACCTGCATAAGGTGGTTATCCACCAAGTCCTGTGTGGCACCCCTGAGAGTCTGCTCCTCTGTGAGTCTGTACACATCTACTGCTGCTGTAAAGCCTCCATGCGCTTTGCATGAGGTTCAACCAGGCCCGCATAGGCAGCAGCCAGATTATTGGCTTCCTTCCAAGCCTTGTTAGCCACAGAGAGTTCATTTCTATTGACCATGACTGTTTGTTGCAACTCCAAGATGTACCTCTCCTGGTCAGCCTCAACCTGTCTGTACTGTTGGAAAGTATTCTCATTGCGACAGATTGTAGCCTGCAAATCAACAATGAGTTTCTCTTGCTCTATTATCTCAGCTTCTGCCATCATACATCTCTCCCCTTGTCTGTTAACTTCTAATGCAGTTTGCTCTAGAGCAGTTGTTAGTGTAGCACATTGTATGGTTATCCTCTGATGTACTGCCTCCAACTCTGTATGTAGTACATTCACTTCTTGCAACTTGCCCTCATGCTTCACCTGCAATTGGTATAACTGTTGTTTATGTGCTTCATGCAACTGGTCCTGCTCGAGACCTGCTTCAATCAAATGTCCCTTAGCCAACTGCAAGGCAGCCTTTGTGTCCTCCAACTCTTGCTGTAACTTGAGATTGATCTCCTCATCTACCTTGTTAGCACACTCAATGGCAATTCGAGTCTCAAACTCCTTCCTAAGTTCCTCCCTCAAAGCTGCCAATTGGGTAGATGGAACATGGGATTTCACATAAGTGCCCTGTCAAGTTATTTTACCACTAGTGTGAAACTAGCTAGGAAATAGCTAGCTTTTACATATTGACATTTGGGATTGGCCCAAGTATCAATCCAGGGGTCAAGGCAGATTTAGGCCCTGGAGTGGTTATCTTCACGGCAAGCGCGGGAGGCTCATCTTTCTCGAGTTGAGCCTCACCGCGCCTAGCTATGGCGCCGTAGTGTGGATTCCCCATGGCGTGGGGTGCACTTGGCTTGACTTGTATTTGAGTGATGAGGTTATATATGCATGAGTTTATGCTTCAGATTTGTGAGCTCGTGCTTGTATTCTTCTTATTTATCACTCGAGAAAGATGAGCTTGTATCTGTGAGTGCCAGATACGAGTTAGTTGTAGCACTTGTGGTTTTTGCTTGAGAATGAGAGAAACCAAGTTGTTATGCAAGGAGCACCATGGAGCTCTTGGTTGTTAGAAGCGGAGGCGATGTGGGTTACGAGGTGGTAGACCTTGGCATTCGCTCTTCAGCTTCAGAGATGAAAGCACCATGCTGCAGGTAATTCCAGAGCACCTTGATGGTCTCAGATTGTGTACATGCATGAGCAAGCACGATTGGGAAGAGGACCAGTCAAGAGCAAGTTATAGTGGCTTTGGGGTGCAAAGCTGAGAACTGGACCTGGGAATGTGAGCTTTCATTGTGTGAAGGATTGCAAGACCAAGCGAAAGGGCTGATTTGGCTTGGGGCAAATCAATGCACTTTGTGGAGTATGGTGAGATTGGGTTTCAATCTCGAGCTTCAGCATTGAGAGGGCTCTTGTCATGGCAAGAGAAGGGCTGGAACATGAGCTAAGAGGTGCGGCAAGGCCATGGAATGTGCACCTAGGGTTTCAGAGCTTGGAAGAAGAGCTCTGGCACCACAAGAGAAGTGTCTTGTGGCTGGAAATGTAAGCCTTAGGGTTTCAAGAGCTTGGCAAAGGCTGTGGAGTGCTTAGTCTTGTCTTAGAGAGCATCAAGGAGCCAAGGAGCCAAGATAGGGGGCTGATATCTCTTGTGTGAAGAGGTTGCATGTGTGGAGCATGTATTCAACTCATTGAAGCTTCCATCTTCAAGCTTGGAGGGCAAGCAAGGAAGAGGGAGCATGCTATCAGCCTGGTGAAGGCTTGCACTTTTAGGTGTGGGAGTGCAAGAAAGGAAGGAAGGGGCTGGTTTCCCTGTAGGGCATGTAAAGCATGCTTTCAGCCTGCTGAAGCTTGTATTTTCAGGTTTGTGGGTGCAAGAAATGAAGCAAAGGAGCTGATTCTCTTATGGTGAGAGTGGGGCATGTGTGGAGCATGCCTTCAGCCCATTGAGGCTCTTGTTTTCAAGCCTTAGAGAGCTAGAATGGAAGGTCTAGGGCTGGTTTCCACTTGGAGTGAAAGAAAAGCACTTGTAGGGCCTATGTGAGTTGGGGTTTCAACTTCAAGCTTGAAGGGAGCGCAACTCTTGAAGCAACAGGTGTAGAGGGCTGGAATAGGCTCTAAGACAGATGCTATGGCCAATGAGAGTGCTTGAATGAGTGCTCACAAGGGCTGGGAACCAGCAGGGCTTGGTTGTTTGCCATTGAGTTTAGTGGCGTGTTTGGGGAGGCTAAGTGAGAAAGAAGGCTTGGTTTGTGGCAACCACCTCATGGCTTAGGGCTACTATGGTGGTGTGTGGGAGCCGAAAGAGCAAGGATACCTTGCTGATTTCCTCACAGCCACCATAGCTCGGTGGAAAGAAGCCTAGAGTCCAAGAGACACAAACCCTAGCTTGGCGTGGCTAAACCCCTTGGAGAAATGGCTAAACTGCCAGAGCGGCCATGGGTGGGACTGTGACGGGCTGTGACAGGCTGTGGCAAGCTGTGACGGGCTATGAGGGGCTGTGACAGGCTGTGGCGAGCTGTGACAGGCTGTGCCCTGTGCCCTGTGGGGCTGTGACGGGCTGTGTCAGGCTGTGGCGAGCTGTGACGGGCTATGAGGGGCTGTGACAGGCTGTGCCAAGTGGCCTGTGGGGCTGTGACGGGCTGTGCGGGGCTGTGACAGGCTGTGCCCTGTGGCCTGTGGAGCTGTGTCAGGCTGTGGCGAGCTGTGACGGGCTGTGACAGGCTGTGACCTGTGGCCTTTGGGGCTGTGACGGGCTGTGACAGGCTGTGGCAAGCTGTGACAGGCTGTGATGGGCTGTGATGGGCTGTGACAGGCTGTGCCCTGTGGCCTCTGGGGCTGTGACGGGCTGTGACAGGCTGTGGCAAGCTGTGACGGGCTATGAGGGGCTGTGACAGGCTGTGGCGAGCTGTGACAGGCTGTGCCCTGTGCCCTGTGGGGCTGTGACGGGCTGTGTCAGGCTGTGGCGAGCTGTGAGGGGCTGTGAGGGGCTGTGACAGGCCATGCCTGAGGCCTTTGAGGCTGTGAGGGGCTGTGAGGGGCTATGACAGGCTGTGCCCATGGCCTTTGGGGCTGTGATGGGTTGTGAGGGGCTGTGACAGGCCGTGCCTGAGGCCTTTGAGGCTGTGAGGGGCTGTGAGGGGCTGTGACAGGCCGTGCCTGAGGCCTTTGAGGCTGTGAGGGGCTGTGAGGGGCTGTGACAGCCATGGGGGCGGAGACCTTGTGGTGGGAGTCGTGGGGAGTCTTGGGACTCATCACGGTCCATAGGGGCCGTGGTGAGTGGGCCGAGACTCACTGCGACTCACCACCGGGAGTCGAGGGTTTTCGTGGTGGTTCGCCATAAAATGGCATGGCTGGTTGTGAAACCCCCGCGGACAGCTACAGAAGTATATATAAGGGGAGTAGTGACCCCGAGAACGGTGCAAGCCCGTTGGTGACCAAAAACTAGTGAGTAAGCGAGCGAGCCGGAAAGCGACCAAAGAGTGAGGAGCTGTTCCGGACTGCCAACTACCAAAGGGAATTCCACTAGGCCCAAAGAGGTGGAGGGTTTAGTGGGAGAGCGAAGGGGGACCGTTATGTCCCGGTGAGCAGCCGAAGCTCCAAGTTGGCCCGGCGGCCAGGTTGGGAGTCAGGCGCGCGCATCAGAGCGAGTAACTATGACTGGAAGGGGAGCTTACCGAAGTAAGGTGCGCGACATCGGCTGTGTCTGGCTGTGATAGACTGTGACGGGCTGTGTAAAGCTGTGTTGGGCTGTGATTGGCTGTGTCGGGCTGTGTCAGACTTTGTCTGGCTGTGATAGACTGTGACGGGCTGTGTAAAGCTGTGTCAGACTGTGACTGGCTGTGCGAAACTGTGTCGAGCTGTGTCAGACTGTGTCTGGCTGTGATAGACTGTGACAAGCTATCTACCCCCCCTAAAGCCTGCGCCTGCCACCCTTAGGGCTCATGTTGGTCTTAGTCTACCATTCATAAGTCTGCGCAAAAATTAAGGGTACCCCACAGAACCCGTAAAAGCGTCTAAGTCCCAAGCAGCCCTCTAACAGATGTCAGCCCGGATATTATGTCCTGGTTCTGGATGTCGGGTTCCTATGTGAGGTCTACCTCCAGAATGAGCCAAAAACCCCTCCCGCAACGCAACCTTGTATCTCCGCTGGAAGATTTAAGTTAGCAATGCGACATGAGGTGGGAGACTTCCTCAAATGGGTCGTCAAGAAGTTTTGGGTCATCTTATGGAACACTGGCAAAGAAGAGACTGTCGTGGATTTCAAATCAGCCTTGTTCGGGAGGAACGCCCACAAGGTCATGCATTATAGTTCCGACCAATGTGTGGAACATAGACTTACTTTCAACACATATTGGCCTACTCTACCTAAGGCCTCTACTTCAAACGACTTTACGACTTGTTCGTAGACCCCGACTCAAAAGCCTACAGGTCTAACACCTTGCTTATCGACGTCGTTGGGAACATGTACAAGTCTTTCCTCAATCCTCTGAGCCTGGTCATCTTCCTACCTAAATACGAAGCACTTGTAGATCCATACAAGGATGATTTTCTGATGGGTCATCTGAAGCCCCACCTGGAGAAGTTGAGGCATTCAAAAATGGACACTCAGAACCTTTTTGGAATACCTAAGGATATCTACTTTCAGGATATTAGAGTGAAATTCATTAATCGCTGGGACTTTCCATGGCCTAAGAACAAGGAGGAATGGGATGCACATTAAAGTATCTAGAGGCCCTGGAAGTGGAACATGGGATATTAAAGTGACTAGTTTTGAGAATGTATTGGGATAAGTGCCAGAGCCTAGGACCTGCTCCACGTTTTTCGGAATCTGATTACAGCATTTCTGCTATTGTTGGGTATCGGCAAATCTTTAGACGGAAGATGTACCGGGAAGTTTGGCAAGAGCTACACAAGCACTTCATTTTAGGTATCTGGAGCTGCATGGTGCTTAAAAACTTAAATGCCGTTCTGGATTTGCTCCTATGTGGTCTTCCACGGCCAACGTTCATCATGTCGCAGGAGGATTGTATCATTTGCCCAAGCAATCTGCACCCAAATTACCGAACGAGACAAGATCAACCTCATGTGTTCTTGAAACCACTCCTTAAAGTATGGTAGAGTTCTGAAGGTTTTTACAATCAGAGTAACACTCTGCTGATTGATCATACGGCTTTGAAGTGTTTACTGAACCCTCCTGAATCTTGTCTTCTTCTCAAGTCTTTTGAGAACATCGACGTCGACGGTTTCTTCCTTCTCAAACTTAGAGATTTCTTGCTTAGCTTCTTGAAATTTGAGAACGTCTCAAGCTTCTTGAAAGCAAGGAGAATAAAATTTTCACCTTTCAAAGTTACCGATCCACAATTCAAGCCTCTTCTTGACTATGTTGACAATTCACAATATCGTGATTTCCGGGTAAATGATAAGTAAATATTCGCGTCCTACTGTGGACACAATTTACTATTTAAAATTGATTGTGAAGACCATGAAATTTCAGTCTTCTTCTGATATTCTTTTGCTTTGCATGAAAATTGTTATATTGCCAAACCATATGTAACGGTCAATGGATTTGTTGTTCCTTTATGTCCGTCGATTTCTTTTCGGAACCTCGCTTAAATTTAAAAATATACAAAATAGAAGTGACCGCAATATTGCACAAAATGAAAGGAAATAAAAGCGACCGCAGTAGTGGCGGTCGCTTGTTTTTCATAAAATAAAAATACGGACCGTAGTATAGTGGTTGCATAATTTCAAAATTACAACAAATATGGTTGTACAGCCTTTTTGGGTGGGCGCTATTGGTTCGTCATTTATTCATTTCACTTTCATTTCACTTTCATCCCTCTTGGATCATATATAAGGGAGGAGGGTCACCAAACTCCTCACTTCTTTTGGCGCAAACACTTGAGGTTGCTTTGGATGTTCTCTTCCATTGAACGAGAATGTAGCCCAAGAGGAGGGTGCGCACCTTTTGCCGTTGTGGCTTCCACCAAAGCCACTTCAGCAGATTGTGTATAAGCTCAACACTACAACCCACATCGATCCACTTGGGTTGCTGACAGATGTAGAAATGTTGGGCTATCGCATTGCACTCTACATTCACAACACGTTCATTTATAGGTGACTGTTGCTTGCATCGCTAGGTCCCAGGGGAGTGGATATTGGGTGAAGATGAGGGAGGAATGGAGCCCTTGGTATACGGCAATCCCGAACATTGTCAGTGCCACTGGTAGTGTTGAGTGTAACCTATGTGGATTAAAGCTTTATTATCGTAAGGATCGGTTGCTCGCTCACCTCGGCTATAAAGGTGTGAAGAGCGCTGGGGTTGGTTTATGCCCCAAAGCAGCTATGCGGGTAAAAAACCACTTTGCCCAGTGTGGAGGCAATATTCCAATGTCTTTGGATCCGGACATGACCTCTGAGCAGAACACTTCATCTTCCCGTCAGGATGCCCCGATTAGTACCCAGAGCGACTCTTGTGAGGCTTCGGGTGTCCTTGGACAAGTGGGTTGTGCCGGAGCAACACCTGCTTCAACACCTCTTTGTACCCCTACACTTCAACGGAGTAGAGAATTACGACAACAATCCATGCAAGAAGGTCTTAACTTGTCTGCGAAAAGACAGTTGGATAAAAAATGGGTGCAGTTTTTCTTCGAGGCCAACATACCATTTAATGTGGCAAGGCTTCTGGCATTTGTTTCTGCTGTTCGAGAAACCTCGGAGTCCAGATCCACGTACGTGCCTCCGACTTATCACAATCTCCGCACAAGATTGCTGGAAGACGCCATGACTGAGCTTACCCAAAAGGTCAACGATAGGACGGGCGAGTGCATCAGAAAATATGTAAGCACTATATGTGCCGATGGTTGGAGTTCTGTCACAAACAGACCGTTGTTCAATGTCATGCTCGTATGTCCAGCTGGGGAACAATTCTTGGGATCGGTCGACACTAGCGGTGAGAAGAAAGATGGACGTTATCAATGCCAACTATTGACGGACTTCATCGAACAGGTCGGAAGTGATAGAATTGTGCAAATATGCACAGACAATGCCGCTAACATGAAAAACACTGCAGACATGTTGTTGGCACGTTATCCCCATATGTACTATCAAGGTTGTGCTGCTCATATCCTTGACCTATTTTTGGAAGATTGGGGAAAAGAACAGTGGGTGAAACAACTTGTCAAGCGAGCAAAGACTGTTGTGTCGTTCATCCGCACATACCACATCCATTTGACACTATATAGGAGGCACGAACCCAAATACAGCCTCCACAATCCAGGCGAAACTCGTTTTGCCACTAACTTCTTGATGGTGGATCGGTTGGTGACGGTGAAGAGCAGTCTGGAGCACACCATCATCGATCCTCAATGAGATGCGTACACATGGACATTGCGGGACTCCAGAAAAGCCAAATCATTGGGCAAAAGTCGAAAAGTTCGAAATAACATTCGCAGCGATGATTTCTGGAAGAAATGTGAAAATTTTGTTTATATGGTTGAGCCGGTGTTAATCGTCTTGCGGGAGTTTGATGGAAAGCAACCAGTAATGGGCAAGACATGGTTTCTATTGCAAAATCTTGATAAACACGTCCAATCCTTGAGGCATCCTCCATTCTCCTTGGAACCTGAACTTGCGGACAGTGCTGAGGATGCATTTTACGACCGTCGTTCGATGGTTCGAACGGACTTGCATTATGCGGGGGCTTTGCTCAATCCATTCTTGTTCAACAATACCATGCTCCGAGACGACGCTGATGCCAAAACTGGCCTCGTGTGAGTGCTCATGCGACTGGCTCCGCCGAACCATGCAGAGAGAGCTATATCCGAGTACCAATGCTTCTCAGATCGCCGCGACTCTTTTGAGGACATGCCGGATCCAAAAGAGCTCAATATGCTGCCACATGAATGGTGGGATCTGATTGGAGCTGGAGCAAGAACATTGGCTCCCATTGCGAAACGTATTCTTGCTCAAGTGTGCTCTGCCTCATCTTGCGAACGCAATTGGAGCAGTTACTCATTTGTTCACAATAAGATTCGCAACAGGTTGAATCCTGCGAGGGCTGACAAATTGGTGTATGTGTATATCAATTGCCGACTGCTACGTGAGAGGACAGCGGATGATGCTGCAGTATGGTATGAGAGGAATTTGCATTCCGAAAACTCTGCTTCTGAGGCTGATTCGATGAGTGACGATACTGAGCCTCAGAGATAATCATCTCTGATAGTGAAGATGGATCCAATGATGCTCCCGAAAATGCGTATGACCGTTTACATTCACAGAGGAGGATGCTTATATCCAGCCGACCTTTGATGACTTTTTTGAAGAAATGCGTATCACAGATGAAGGTGAAGCTGCAATTGTGTCATCCCCAGAACATGGTTCTCAAAATGAAGTTGGGATCGACCCTCGCCCCCTACTACACGCTGAAGCCACCGGTAGTGCCTCAATGGAGCTTAGGGGTGATGTACTGCCAGGATCGATCGACGTACGCAACCCTGTTCATACAAATGATGGTGTCGAACCCATTGTACAGTCGACGGGACGGGATCATGCCTCACCGATACGACCAGCTCCACCACAATGCCAAAACCGATCCAGCTTCCTATCAACACAGTGGGCATTAAGGAGCAACAGGGTTGATCTGTTTTCCACACGCATGCATCATTTTGCTGCATTGGACCGAGCGGAAGTTGAAGCCTCGGATGATGACAACCTGCCACTACAATTCCACCTTAACCGACGTGTTGCGCAGCAGACCCGTGGTTCCTTACATGCCGGACCATCTAATGCCGGACAGTCCCCCCTCCGATACCTCCTTCGAGACCACCTTCGATTGCATCCCAAGTCCATAAACGACAGAGAACAGTCCAACCTTTTGTAGGCGATCGGCCCACAAACAGGTCAGATATCGTGGATGGTATTCAAGACCGGAGCGGGAGTCGACCTCAGAAAGAACTAAATGTGGTTCAAGGTCGCTTGCAGATTCAAAGGCATGGACATATAAGGTCGGATAGGGAGGACGATTTCAGCACTGATCATGGCAACGGTGGTGAAGTCGAGGGTGACCCGGATTTTCAACCCATCGGGGCATTAAGATTAGGATCATCTTCGTCCCGCCGTCGAAGGAATTGAAGCAAAATAGCTGTAAGCATGCATAAGCACTTTTTAGTGGACACGTTTATATTTCTGTACTGAAGTAATACCAATGTGATCATTGTCACTATGAGTATTTGTATTGTTGTTGTGTATGTGTTGGAGAATAAAAGATGTTGCTCATGTGTATACCAACCAAAATATCGGCCAAAGGCAACGTCACTTGCTCATGTTTGTGTTCGGTGATTTGCTTGTGGAATGGAGAACAATTGTGCCATGCTTTCAACTGTGCATTCATTTTTATTTAAATGGAGCGACTGCCAAGGTGGCGGTCGCTTCTACGAAGTGTGACCTACGCATGGAGCGCGGAGTGAGGCGGGGGAGGGGGGCATATAAGCTCCGGAACATTCTCCCCTCACTTCGCTTGAATTTTTTATTTTTTATTTTTTTTTCGCGAAATGGAGCGACCGCCATTTGTGGCGGTCGTTTTTATTTGTTTTTAAATCGAGCGACCGCCATGGTGGCGGTCGCTTCTACGAGGTCTGCCCTGCGCGTGGAACGAGGAATGAGGCGGGGGGGGGGGATATAAGCCCCAGTCATTCTCCCCTCACTTCCATTACTGGCAGTTTTTGTTTTTACAAAATGCAGCGACCGCCATTTCTGGCGGTCGCTGTGATAATTATTTTTTAAGATGCAGCAACCGCCATTACTGGCGATCGCTTTTATTTATTTTATTTTTGGAAATGGGGCGACCGCCATTACTGGCGGTCGCTTTTATTTTAATTATTCTGGAAATGAAGCGACCGCCTATGTTGGCGGTCGCTTATTTATTTTAAATGTTTTGAAAATGAAGCGACCGCCTATGCTGGCGGTTGCTTATTTATTTGAAATGTTTTGAAAATGAAGCGAGAGCCTATGCTGGCGATCGCTTATTTATTTAATTTAAAAAAAATGAAGCGACCGCCTATGTTGGCCGTCGCTTATTTTTTTTTAAGTTTTTGAAAATGAAGCGACCGCCTATGTTGGCGATCGCTTATTTACTTAAAATGTTTTGAAAATGAAGCGACCGCCTATGCTAGCGGTCGCTTATTTATTTTAAATGTTTTCAAAATGAAGCGACCGCCTATGCTAGAGGTCGCTTATTTTTTTAATTTTTAAAAAAATGAAGCGACCACCTATGTTGGCGGTCGCTTATTTATTTTAAATGTTTTGAAAATGAAGCGACCGCCTATGCTGGCGGTCGCTTATTTATTTTAATTTTTTTATTTAATGAAGCGACCGCCTATGTTAGCGGCCGCTTATTTATTTTAAATGTTTAGAAAATGAAGCGACTGCCTATGCTGGCGGTTGCTTATTTTTTTTTAATTTTTTTAAATGAAGCGACCGCGTATGTTGGCGGTCGCTTATTTTTTAATTTAAAAAAAAATGAAGCGACCGCCTATGTTGGCGGTCGCTTATTTATTTTAAATGTTTTGAAAATGAAGCGAACGCCTATGCTGGCGGTCGCTTATTTATTTTAATTTATTTTAAATGAAGTGACAGCCTATGTTGGCGGTCGCTTATTTATTTTAAAGTTTTTGAAAATGAAGCGACCGCCTATGTTGGCGGTCGCTTATTTATTTTAAATGTTTTGAAAATGAAGCGACCGCATATGCTGGCGGTCGCTTATTTATTTTAGGTTTTTTATAATGAAACGACCGCCTATGTTGGCGGTCTCTTATTTATTTTTAATTTTTTTTAAATGAAGCGACCGCCTATGTTGGCGGTCGCTTATTTTTTTAAATTCTTTTTAATGAAGCGACCGCCTATGTTGGCAGTCGCTTATTTATTTTAAAGTTTTTGAAAATGAAGGGATCGCCTATGTTGGCGGTCGCTTATTTATTTTAAGTGTTTTGAAAATGAAGCGACCGCCTATGCTGGCGGTCGCTTTATTTTTTTAATTTTTTTAAAATGAAGCGACAGCCGATGTTGGCAGTCGCTTATTTTTTTTAAAGTTTTTGAAAATGAAGCGACCGCCTATGTTGCCGGTCGCTTATTTATTTTAAATGTTTTGAAAATGAAGAGACCGCCTATGCTGGCGGTCGCTTATTTATTTTAGGTTTTTTAAAATGAAACGACCGCCTATGTTGGGGGTCGCTTATTTTTTTTAATTTTTTTTAAATGAAGCGACCGCCTATGTTGGCGGTCGCTTATTTTTTTTTAAGTTTTTGAAAATGAAGCAACCGCCTATGTTGGCGGTCGCTTATATATTTTAAATGTTTAATATTTTTTAAATGAAGCGACCGCCTATGTTGGCGGTCGCTTATTTATTCTAAATGTTTTGAAAATGAAGCGATCGCCAATGCTGGCGGTCGCTTATTTTTTTTAAATGAACCGATAGCCTATGTTGGCGGTCGCTTATTTTTTTTAATTTTTTTTAAATGGAGCGACCGCCTGTTCGGGCGGTCGTTTTTTTTTTTTTTTTCCCTGAAAAATGGAGCGACCGCCAGTTCTGGCGGTCGCTTATTTTTTTATTTTCCGGAAATTCGAGCCACCGCCAAGCTGGTGGTCGCTTCTAGAAGATTCGCCTTGCACGTGGCCCGAGAAATGAGGGCGGGGGGGGGGGGGGGTAATAAGCCAAGGGAGGTTTATTCTCCTCTCACTTCCTCTCCACACAACTTCTGTGTGTGTGACATTTCATTATTCCACGACACGTAGTCACGTTGTGAATGAGGCCATTGGTTGGGTGGGGGGTATTTTTTGCCGCGATTTCTGTGAGGTTGTTGCAGAATACTCCCATAGGCCTTTCCTCTGGCTTCCAGGATCATTTTATTCTACAAAATTAGTTTTTAGGAAGTATTTTGACACCTACTCAAACCTACTTAACGGGGGAAGGGTTTAGAGTTACGTTTGTTTTAGAAAACCTCGTTTAGTGTTGCTCCGATTGTTGTAGAATAGCAGAGGGCCAGGACGACGACCGTCATGGAAGAGATAACCCCAATGAACATGGACCGCCCCTAAGAAAATCAAAGGGTCAAGACAAGACTTGAATTGAGAAGTATTTGGTGAGCCTAGTATACTAGCAGAAGAGGGCTGGGAGGATGTTCCGGAAGAGTTCTGGTGGCCGATGGCGAGATGCAAAAAATTCGTGAAATGGTACCACATCGATCGATTGTGGCCTTTGGATAGGCATGACGTGCAAACCTGAAACAATTACGCAGAGTCCAGATCTTGCACGAACTTGCATTTCCAGCATAGGACGAATGAGATACATTGCATATTGTGGGGTCAACCTCTCTTAAAGGGTCAAATCCCTTACACCTTGGCAGCCATGTTGTACGTGGAGGTCATACTCTTGTGTCCAGTGAATTGGCAAACTGCTAATAGGGGGAACGCAAGGTTGCTATACGATTTGGAGTACATCCCGGACACGTTCGGAATACAACCGGTTGCAACGTTAGAGGAACAACTGGCGGAAAGAGACCAGCGAATCAGGACCCTGCAGGACCGTCTAGACTGGCAAACACTACGCATAGCCGAGTTGGAAGCTACATTGCAAGACATGCCTCCAAACAATGAAGGCACTGGTGTCCACAATGAGGATCGAACAAACGTCGTGGACATGGACGCGGAGTTTGCGATGCCCGATCGCAGTATTGACCTCATCATTCAGGAAGTTACGGACGTCCTTGACCCTTTGGCCGATGAAACCATGGTTGAGGAACAACGAATTGCGGATGAGAGAAGGAGGAAAGGAAAAGAACCAGTGTTGGAAACCGGGGAATGCTCGAGGGTCGCCATTCAATCGGAGATGAACCCGATATTAGATGTCGACCGCGTTACAAAGGAGTGGGACATTGCCATGGCAACTGCATGGCGCTTGTCCAAAACGCTGGAGATTCAGGCATGGGTCCCATTGAATGGCGATTGGGATAATTGGGTACAATGGGCGACCCATTTGGCCTCACATGAAAAAGGAAGCGCTAAGTCGGGATTTTCCTGCAAACCGATTTGGCACTGTTGCGCTTGCAGCATAGCAACCAACATCTTTTAGAATTGAGCCTGTCTATATAGAAGATGAAACAGGGTGCGGGGGGAAGAAGAACCCGGGTCAATGCATTTCTTGGCTCCATTGGGGATGGGCCTGATGTTGGTGCAGGTGGTTCCTGGGTTGATCTTTTTAGGGGGGGGACTGTCTGAAGAACGCTGGGGCTGACTTATGAGCTCCTGATTTGTGTTGGCAGCTAGCTCAGAGATTTGTGTGGCCGCATGTGGGCTTCCCAAACTTGCTGATGCACTTGATGAAGAAGATTGTACTTGTGCTCCATACATGTTCTCTGCAGATCCCCTTTGTGGTTTTCTTCGTCAACTTCTGCATTCTGCCAAAATGCTTTTCTTGACCCAAATTGCCCCCATGGGTGGTGGGACCAGGTAAATGTCAATTTCCTCCATCAACGCTAGGATATGCACTGCTGGATTGCAGCTGAGCCCCGGGAAATTTTCTAGAAAGGAGTCCCAAATGACTTTTAAGGTTCCAGCTAGGTGATAGTGTGGAGGAAGAACAACAAAAATCCCGAATTTTCTTCCTAAGCATACTTTCTGGGCAGGTGCTGGTTGGGCAATTGATAATAAAATGTTGGACATCCTGAACTGTGATCCACAGTGAAGCAAAATCCTCCCATGCCGATTCTGTGACAAGAAGGGACCGTGGGGCCCCCTTTCTGAACACTAATGGAGTTATGCATGAGGCCTTGGGGACGTCTTCGGTGTTGATTTCAGAGGAGCAATGGAGAGCCAAGTGTGGGAATGACTTGATACCTCTAAAGATTTTTGCTATTGCCGAATGGCTGGCGATCCCAGTGAGGATTGTGGAGCTCGACGGTGGCACGTTGGGGAGGATACCCGAGTCCGCCAGAGGAGGAGTTGGAGAAGGCAGTGCCCCCTGCATTGGGATCCATTGTCCTTTGCAACTCCATGAGGCCTTTTTTGGGGAAGCTGATGCTTCACCCTCATGGGATCAAAGTGATGCCTTAGCTTTTTGTTAATTTTGAATGAGGGACTGATGCTGCTAGGTTGTGTTTTTTCCACCCCGACTGGCCCTTGCACCTGGAGCAGAGCTGTTGGAGAGAAGTCCCTTGGCTGTTCACTCCTTGCAAATCTGGCAGAGGGGCCTTGTGGAGTGGTTGCATCACACCTGTTGGCCGATGGAGGGGTGTTATGGTGGTTTTTGACACCTGATCTTCTTTTTTTCCCTGCTTTACATTCCGCTCTGATGTGGCCTAGCTTCCCGCAGTTGAAGCATGCTTGCGATGATGTATCTTCAATGAGTTTGATGGTGTAGTAAATGCCTTCTTCGTCAATAGGCAGCTTGACATAAGGTGGAAGAACAGTCTCATTGGGCATCATTAATACAAATTTTGCACTGCTTGAGTTATTCACTCTTGCTGCAATGGTTCCAGATCTCCAAGCCGGATCGTTCATGATGCTATCCAGGCACATGAAGGGGTCGAATACTGCAATGCAACCAAGATAGAACCCAAAGTGGTTGGTTATATCCGGGAGGTTGGGAAGATATTGATCTGGAATGAAGGGGGCTGATACAATTCTGGGTCCCCATAATTTCCCATTCCGGTTGCCCATGTTTGATGACCAAGGGAAGATATTGACATTGAATCCGTTCAGATGAGGATTAAAATTGAGGGCTTGTGCTGCAGCTACCTGATTTTCGAATGCAATTGAGAAAAAACCCCTTCCCTTATAGTGGCAGAAGTGCTGCTTTAGCGCCCCTAGTCCGCCCAAGTGGCGAAGCGCCCAGTCCTAGACATGGGCTCTGCCTACCGTTTTCCCCAGAAAGTGGACCAAGATGTCTCTTTCTTCCATTAATGATTCCACTCTCTTACGCATCTGAGGTACATTCATGGAGATAAGATCCCATTCCCTTGCCATGGCTTCTTGCTCCTCCACGTCTTCCTGAACAAGGTATGCATGATCGTCTTGGGTGCTGTTGTCTATGGCAGGCATGGGGTCCATCTGACGGGGTTGTACCTGCTGACATGCTGGTTGAATCACGCGCATTGGTGAGTCTGTCCTTCTGACGGATGGGTGATGAGGAAGGATTGATCTGGCCTGGTGGGCCAGAAAGAAACCAGTGCCCGAGGATGGTTGAGGATTGGTGATCAGTGGGGTTCTAGAAGTGCCTGGACGGGTGCGCTTCCATGAATTGGAGTTTCGGCGTAGCTGTGAGGCGTGGAGAGGACCTATGTCGGAGAGAAGAAAGTCTCAGAGGCGTGATAACAAGAATCAAGAATGTAAGCAATAGGAGCAGTGGAGCTGGGAGAGATGTGTTTGCTTAGTCAAAGAATGTATAGTGTTGTTGTAGGCAAACTCAGCCAATTACAGAAGGTCCATCCAATTATCTTAGCAAAGTGACTTAGAGAGCAAGTGCAGTGTAGCGAGAGAGTGGAGGGGGGGGGGGGGGGGGGGGGGGTAGCTGGTATCAGCTTCTGAGAGGCCCGACCAGGTGGCAAGGTGAAGTTAAGCGCCATGAAGTTGGCGGCGACAACAGGGGCTTTGGAATCCCGATACGGATGAAATGCGCCGCTTACTTGTGGGAGAGTTAAGAGAAAGAACTTAGGATGAAGAGGTTATGATGGTGGCCTTGAAATTTAGGGAAGGTGATGATTTTCACTAGAAAGGACAGAGGTGATAGCAGTAATCCATTATTTTTGGAAGCTGAAGTTCCATAGTCAGGGATTGCTAATCATTCTTTCCCCAAGCGACAGGGAGGTAGGTAGTGACGGCGATGGTAGGGCGCGCGAGAGAGACGAAGAGACCGTTGGGGGCTCTTTCTCACCGCAAACCACGGAGCTCCTACATCGCTCCGAACTCCATCTCGGTACTTTCATATGTTTAGGGGCTGCTATGAGCGACAACATCAGATAATATAGAACATAATAATTTATCACCAGGCATGGTTTAAGGAATTGGCCCTAATAGAAAATCCCTTAAGCTCCGGCTGTGTGGCTTGTACACACGTGAGCACATATTTCGAAAAATGTCGCATCTTGTATAGCACGAGCATATTTTTGTTTCGCTTAAGTATCTTCAAAATTAAGTATTCTTGGAATTTTTGGTACATCCTTTTATGCTTGCGTAAGCATGCTCACTGAGAGGCATGAGCCTACGCACATGCTCCCCAACCTCGGTTCGGTTGGCTATAATGGATAAGTGAATCAAACCAATGTGACTCTGAACACACTTTTGAAACAAAATTCTTCAGACTAGGTGCATTGCCAAAAGGCTCAACATCCAGCCATTGTCCAGTAATAAGTTGCAATGCAGCTTCGCGAGACTTAGGCCCTCGGTAGGTATCTGTCTTTGAAGAACTTTGGGGACAAGTCTCATTGCAAATTCTAGCTGTGAGAGCTCCTATAGTGTACTCATAACCTGCAAATGTCTCCATCTGCGATGACACATTGATAGGATTGAAATAATGGTCGTCACCAGGAGCTGCAATGTTGGTGACTTGGCCATGGATGGCCCGGTTTGGTAAGAGATTGCTGGCAAGGATAATGCAGTTGCATCATAACGTTGCAATACTTAGTCAATTTCTTGACCTCTTTCGCTGGAAACAGGGTATAGCCAAGCATACAGGTATACACCTCTGTTTCTATAGAGACGCCCTCCAATTCGATGATCATTTGCGAGAAACCAGGGTCATCTCAAAGCGGGAGTGAATGCCCCCTCTGTAGAAGATGCTTCTTTGGGATGTAATTGCCAACTGAAGTACACCCGAGACATTAAAATTGTTCTTCGAACCTCCTGCATTCTTATTCAACTGCACATCTGTAAGCGAGAATGTTGCCAGTTGCACCGGTGTCGTTGCATCCGATTCATTCAAAGTGGGGTATCTGGTAATTGAATCTCTCTTTGACGAATTTGGTTTTGGGAGTGGATTGTAGAGCATAATGGGCTTGGAATACTAGATTGCAGCCAGTCCCCATTTTGAAATGAGAAAAGGTTGTGCAGCATCCACCATGTAGGATATCCCTCTGAGAGCGGTGTGTGTCATATTCTGGCGACTAATCAAAGACTAGTTTTTAGCGTAGAGTTTCTACTTTGTTAATTATCTATATTCACATTTCAGCTAACCACAAATGCATCACCATTTCAAACAATGTATGTGACAACATCAAGAGCCATGAAAAGCTGGAGAATGGAAGAGAATGGACTGTTGAGCTCAAAAATCCAAAGAAGTCATAAAATGAGAAAGGTAAAAGAGATGAGGGGATAGAAGATAGGAAATGTCAAAGTTTGATAGCTGAGACTTCACTCACTACATGCATGATGTTAGAGCTTATGCGATGATGTTTCAACAACACATCACTCAAGGATACTCGAGACTTTCTAGAACCTTTAAGTCACTGCTTGACATGGGAGCCAATGTGCTGATGAGTATGCCCAAGCCCCGAGAGTTCCACCAAAGAACGCGACCTTCACGACCTTCTCCCTTCTTTCCTTTAAGCGATTCACCTTACTTGAGTTGCCACCCACAAATCGCCTTTTGCCGGGAGCTTATGACGGAAATAGGGTGTCTTTGTGCCACTTCATCATCTGCCACGTTTCATTGCCACATCATCATCGTCAATGTTGTTGGAACCTGCCCAAAAATGCCCAAAAACAACCGAGAGGTGTGTCTTGCAGCATGGGGAAGAGATGAAGCACGGGGAAGGGATGATGATCTCCCCACGTGCTTGAGCGCGGTAACAATGGCAGTCATAGTTAGAAATCGTCTTTCTCACCCATACCAGTGGCTCTGATGTATGCAAGGTCTAGTGTCAGGCTCCTTGAGGTGTATAGAGTGTTGTGTAACATTAGGTGAAGTAGCTCTTTGTGCTCCAACTACCACCGAAGTCTTCCCCTTCCACCTCCATTTTCATTGGTGCCATTGGGAGGGAGGCTGCTGAAGTGAATGTTTGAGAACGGAGTCGTATGTGTGCTGGAGAATTAAGATCTGAAGTTACATGAGCAATTGTGGAACATAATTATGACTGAGCCACTTGAAAGTTTGTTCTTGCTCCATAGTCCGCGACAGAGCTTTGCCATCATCACCTTGGTTGTCTGCCCAAGCGCTCCAATGATTAGATTTACTCCTTTCTCCTTGCAGAAGCAAACATTGCACTGCTTTCAAAGCCAAAATGAGGAAGTGGTATGGGATTGACCTCAGCCTTCTCTGAACCTGAACCTTGAATTTGGAGCGATTGTCTGATAGCCAATTCCCACCTGTTTGGGCCTTCAGCTGGCATGCCAAAGGTTGCGATAGAGGATTCGCATTTGTAACTTGATGCAAGATGCTTCTCCTTTTCCTCCGCAAAGAAGGCTAGGAATGTACTCATTGTCCATTCCCTCCGAGTACTGGCTATAGTACTGCGGGAGTGAGATAATCATTCAGGAGTTGGGTATATAAGACTCATCTCAAAACGCACACAGCCAACTACAATCCCGGGAAGGGATGAGAGAGACTAATGCAACCAAAGAAAATCTAAGTACAGGGAATAGAGTGTTGTTTATACATGTACCATCATACTAGTGAGAACAGGGTTGACGCAGCCCCAAATTTGACATATGTGGCTGTGATTGTGCTACAGGTCGACAGTAGCCTAACAAGGGCAGAGAGGGAGAGAGAAGATTTTACAAGGCAAAATTCAGCCAAGCAAGATAGTACATGAGCTTATGGACATTCAAATGAGCAATGGATGCAAGTTTAGTACCATGGATACAAACCAATTGACAATCAAAAGCCAATTGGGCCTAGGGCATCAATCTGACACGGGGCACTGGCAACCAATCCCTCAATGTATGAACAACCCTGTTTGGAATCCACCTTGGTTCTAACTAGCTCCTACCCCTGATTAAACCAAGTACTTGCGGAGGTAATCTGCACGAGCCGGATGCTTCATCTTCATGAGCCCCCGGAGTTCATATCTGCGGACCATCTCTCTGGAAAGATTAAGATTGCGACCAACCTCTGTGAGAGACCGCTCGCCTTTGCCATCTAGACCATACCTCTGCCTCAACACCAGATTTTCCTTGGGTTTTAGCGAATCCAGCTGTTCCATTCAATCAAGCCACATGTTAAAACCCTCGCCTGTAGACTTTCCTTTACTTGAACTGCAGAGATTTTAGAATTCAAGGCCATCATGAAAAATATCGAAAACTCATCCTTCCAATCAACAGCAAATGCATCCCAAAAGTGCCTGGGAATGAAAGAGGGGATTGGAGTTATTATGGAACATACCACATCATCCATCCCAAAGCGCAGCATAGTGTTTCCTATGAAATTCATAAGGCTCGTAGCTGCATCATCTGTGTCCCCTAAATTCTCACCACGCTCCCTCCCGGTCACTCTGCATCGCTCATGCAAAGAGCTTGTGCGAATACTTGTTCGCAGAATGTCCCGATATCGTTCGGCACGTAGCCCCAATCTCTGCATAATCTCTTTGCTTGTTGGGACTCTCTCTAACTCCAACATAAGTTCCATCTTAGTGCGCTTGATACTCATTCTATGCTGCACAAACAGGTTCAGAGAAGTTCAAGAAGAGAAGCAAAGAACGAGGCGTGTGTGTTAAAGGTTTCAATATAGTGTACTGTCAGCCGAACTACTCCTGAATGGATATTTAAATGTAGCTGCATCATCTGTGTCCCCTAAATTCTCACCACGCTCCCTCCCGGTCACTCTGCATCGCTCATGCAAAGAGCTTGTGCGAATACTTGTTCACAGAATGTCCCGATATCGTTCGGCACGTAGCCCCAATCTCTGCATAATCTCTTTGCTTGTTGGGACTCTCTCTAACTCCAACATAAGTTCCATCTTAGTGCGCTTGATACTCATTCTATGCTGCACAAACAGGTTCAGAGGAGAAGCAAAGAACGAGGCGTGTGTGTTAAAGGTTTCAATATAGTGTACTGTCAGCCGAACTACTCTTGAATGGATATTTAAATCATTAAATCCACTTTCTATGGTGAAACAAGGGGGATCATGTCCAGATATATTGTGCAACTAAAAAGAGTAGTCAAAGAGTGGAGAGGGAGAGAGAGTGACTCACCATAGATACATTAATTGGTGATCGCAACATGTGCCCTGACCTTGTCTGAGCCCGCAAGATAGAATTTCGTATCCAGTAGATAGCGTATGTGGAAAAGCGGTAACCTTTCTTTGCGTCAAACTTGTCAACACTGCGCATGAGACCCACTACCCCCTCCTGACACAAATCGTGGAGAGACAAACTCATACTCTCCTTATAGTATTTATGTGCCTGCGAAAGCACCAACCGTAGGTTGTGCTGCACACAATATACGTACTTGGTCAGAGGTACCAAATTGCAAAAGCTTATTTCAACCTCTCTCTAGTGCTCTTCATCTGAGCTGGGAGAAAGCAGTTACTGGACACCCATCTGTAGGCTTCCAGCTCTTCTCTCATCTTCCCTCCAAAAGGTGACGGTGCATATGCACATTGGCACAAACAGTCCCTGCAAGGCTCTTAAAGTGCAAGAACACTTTGAATTTCTCCAAGACCAGGATCAGAATCCAAACTAAAAGGTATATACCTGGATGAGCTTCATTCTTGCAGCACGACACAATGCAAGTTGGCGGCGAAGTGTTGTTAAGTCCAATGTAGCAGAATTTGCCCACTCCTCATCCGTGGGCTCTCTGCCAATTTCATCCTTCAATGAAGTTTTCAACTTTTCCAACTCCTGCAAAACTCAAGCACATACTTGCTCAGTTCCAAAGCCAAGTTTATTTGGTGTGGCAAGTGGTCAGAACTCACCACATCAACACGTTGAGCATTTTTTAAGGGTGCACACTGTTGACCACCTTGCAGGAGCAATCTAGGGCTAGCTGGTATGTGCTAAGTGGGTGATCTATGGAAGATAGGGGTTTCAGACAAGTTGATAATTACTGGAAAATCCCTTGATTTCACCAATATTGATATACTTGAAGGTGAGAAGAAGTGATACCTTATAGAATAGGAGGAAGAATCTAATAGAAACATGAACTCAAAGTCAAAGCCTTCTTTGTTCAAGACAAACCCTTGAGTCTGCAATACACAAGGTCTACAAAGCCAAAGGCTCACATAACTATATGCAATCACACGAGTGCTTCCTCAAACACAAGTCCACAAGATAGATAGGTGAAGTCTGGTGAAGTCCGCTTCCAAGTGACCACAAGCACGAAGGAAGGTAGACTGTACATAGCTGTGTACCTTCATTGGCTTCATGAGAGAAGCAAGCGTGCACTCCTCCTCTTTTCTGAGGAGCCTCCGGTCCAAATTTTCCCAGATAGGTGCTCTGAGGTCCAAGGATATACTATACTTGCGGATCAGTTGCTCAGACTTGTGCGACCACAGCTCGTACTCTCCAGTGTTACCATTGTCATCCACAACTGCCAGATCGCCCTCCTGCCGTAGCTTGTCCTCCCTTTCCTTCCTCAATGCAACTCGGTTCAAAAGGTTCAGACGTCGCTTCCCCCCTACATCTGCTGTCAATTTCTCCACCACCGTTGAGGAGTTTGCCGGACAGCCTTTCGAAGAATCCTTGCCAACTTTGGTGCCGCTAGATTTGCTGATTGTTTCCACAGTCTGGTCACTGTCAATCTTAGGCCTCGTCACACGCCGTTTCTTGATAGCCGTAGGTGCGACACTGCTTGAGGAAGTGTCCGTGTCAATTGGAGACACGTTTGATACAGATCTTGCCTGTGCTTCCAGATCACTTACAAGGAGCTCAAACGACGGCTGCTTGTACGTGTTCTCCAAAGTCGCAGAGAGGATACGCCTGTATACATTCTTTAAGATTTCTAATTCCACCAGATCTTCAGAAGGTGCAGCAAATGTGAGTGACCGCACCACAGGGGCTACAATTTTCAATTTCCTTCCTCTTTTAGGCACTTGTTTCAGCTTCTGATCCTCTGCTAGACTAACTAGTACATTGCCGGTGTCCAACGTTGCTACAACAACCAACGGGCAATAGTCGAAAGGCCGCCGCTTTGACCTAGAGTGCTTAAATTCTTTACGTGTAAAGCGGGGAAACACAATACTAGACAATGATGTGCTATCAAATGCTGAGGTTGGAAGACGAGGGTGAGATCGTGCCCTATCAACAAATGATACTCTACCTACCGGCAAACCTGTGTTTGACCTCACTCCCGCTCCACCAAGCACTGCTCCTTCCATGCCAGGAACTCCAAGGCGCTAAATGAAATACCTCACCAGACACAAGATTACTTGGCCTTTGAGCGATTAGGAACTCGCACATACATTGTGTGACTGTGTCTATCCGCTGTACGTGTAAGTTCACTAGAGAATTCTCACTTTCTGAACTCAACCTCAGAGGAAAATCTGAAATTTCAATTCCCGTATGAATCAGAATCGTCGAGGCGGATTGGCGAACAGATCTCTATAACTTGCACTCCCAGCTGCTACAACATTTTCCGAGTAATCGTATGCTTTCAGCCACACTTGGTAAAACATCTCACCTACACAACTCCCAGCTGCTTCAATACCGATGCCAAACCATCCGGCAAAGGTCAGATTCTCAAGAGGTTGCATCCATGCCGGTGCTGGAGCAGGTTAACCAAGCTTCACACCACACGCACTCACCTGTCTCTCTTTCTTTTTCTTTCCCAACCTCCCAGCGAGCGGAGCTACACTAAACTCTTTGATGCGAATCTCGCAGATCCACAAGATGCAGGATGCAATAGGCGGTGGCCACCAGGAACCTGACAACCTGTACGAACCGAGCTTATCACCACAGGGATACGTAAATGCACGACAGTGTGTTGAGATTGAGGTGGCAGTGGCGGTCAAAACATCCAGTCCTCCAGCGTCGTTATAGCAAGCTGAATACCTATCTAAGTTATCTATCTATCCGTGCAGCAATCCATGAGCCTATCTCACCTTGCTCCCGCATTGTTGTGTCTCGCTTGCTTCCGTCCACGTTGCCTGGCAGCCGAGCTTGAAAGCTGAGCACCCGAACATCGTCTATCCTGCTCCTTATTGGAGGACCTCCTCTGGCGTTTTGACGGACACATCCGTTCATCGTTCATCCGCCTGCAGCGTGGCTTAAATACAGTATTAAAAAATACATAAATAAACAAATTAATCATTCTGTGGTAAGAGTCTGGATAAGGTTTCCACCAATGGATGGCCTTCACAAGCTCACCAATTGATTCCTTCCACGTGTCGCTTCCCTCTCCTCCTTGCTCTATTCAAATTACACAAAGGTTGACTGCGGAGGTAGTAAGTTAGTACTCCTGATCTTCCTTGAGATCTTTTGTTTTCTCCTTTTTGTTTTTCCGTGGGGGCCAGTGATTTTTTTCTTAAATTTGAAAAATTGCATGAGTGGCTATTCAGGAAATAGCTGTATATTCTGTTCATCCATTGAAATTTGGATAGAATCATCCTCTTCTGTACTTTTATCCATTTATATCATCCATATTTGGTGAATTCATCCATTATTATTTTATCTTTGTAGAAGTTTGGCGATTTCATCCATGAAAAAATTGGGAATTTACGACAGAATATTCCATTTTAAATTTTTTGAGGTCGCCATTTGGCCATTTTTCGCCAAGAAAATAAACACTGGTGGGGGTTGGGGGGTGGTGAAGAGTGAGTTACTGCAACTTAGTACGACCAATAGGAATAAGCACCTTTATTTTTTTCTTGTTTTCCTTAAGAAAAAATAAAACTGGAGGCCATGGAAACTCTCCTAAGGAGGGAGTGTTTGTTGCGGGGGGCTTTGGTGGGTGCTATATGAGGAAGTTGACATCTAGGAAGAAAAAAAAAAGGAAATTATTGTATTTTATGAATATCATGGTAAATAACTTAGAAAGGATAAAGAACTGTTGAGGCCAAGCTTTATCAAGCATTCGACCTCTCCTGGGCCAAGAGTGGCATTTTTTGCTCCCGCATCTCGGATGATCGAATCACCTGGCACGACGATAGCCAAAAAGAATGGGAGCCCTTTGCCTGAAGCTTTGAAGCTGATGATCAGGAGGTGAACTAGTGCCATCGCAAGGATCGCATGGCTAGGGTTAAAGCCCATTTAGACTTTTAGTCCCTCTTTCTCCTGTCCGCCCTGCTAGCAATCCAAATGTGCTTCTAGTTAACATCTGATTTCTCAAACTCGGGAGATGCTGAAGAGGTGGGCTCTGTGACCCTGCTAGTGGGGTGGTATTTGATTTGTCCAAGTACAAGTGAGAGCATCAGAGCATCTACATATGATCCCCTGCTCCCCCCATGTTGCTCTGAAAGGCAGAGATGAGCCCCGGCTATCGCTCTGGTCTCCTGGCGACATCTGCACACAAAATGGCCCATGCTTTTTTAGAGGCCACTGTGAGGTCAAAGAAAACCATGGTGAGAATTGCAGTAGCAGATATATTCTCACTGTCAAGGGCCCAAGCACTACGGCTTTTCCACAGGTTCTATAGAGTAGCACTTCTCAGGGTCTCAAAAACCGGGCAAGTAGAGGCATTCTTTTTTTCCCCTTGGTTATAGTTTAGGAGAAAGGGTATTGGCCCCGAAGGCATGTGAATTCAAGAACTGACCCACCTTAAGAACCCTGTTGGCCACCAGCCAAAGGAATGCACTTACCTTTGATGGTTTAGCTTTTTCCCATACTGTTGACCAGATGCACTTCCAGTCCTCATTCTCAAAAGACTCATGCCCCCATCTTTCATTCCACTTACTGTAGAGTGGTCTGGCGTCGAGAAGGGCCCTGTATGTCTTTTTGACCGAGAAGGTGAAGAAGGGATGAGGCCCATTTCCACCAAAATGCCCAACTCATTCAGTCGGTCAAGCTGTAGGGATTGAATGTCACAATGACCAATCAAGGAAAAGCAATTGGCTTTCAGCCAGGGTAGGACCGCAACTTGCAAGGGCTACTGACACAGATGGGTTGAAATCTTTGAAGGAGATGACCAGTGGTAGATCATTGCAGGAGTAACGAGAGACGAGTGAAGGTTAAGTACAACACTGTCTGAGGCCAAAGTGAGAAAACCAGATAAGATCTGCACCTTAAATTCGAACTTGATAAGATAGAGCTTATAATACTAGTAATGTGGAGAACTCTTATGGGTGAAGACCTGGTGAGAACCCACTGGTGAGGAGGGCAGCAAAGGCGTGAGCAAATTCCCCGAAGCGCGAGCAGATTGAAAGCGTGAGCAAATTACTGATGCGGACCTAGAACCTAGGGAACAAGTGGGCCTATTGTTGTGGACGCAAACTCCACTGCAACGACGCAATCTCCTCTCTATCGGACCGGAGACAGAAAGGCTCCATGACGACAATGTGGCACAAATGTACGATGAAAAATTTACGGATGAATGTATTTGGGATGGACGTAAAAGGAAATGGATGAATGTTGGATGAGTGGCGGATGAAAAACTGCCCAAATGATTGAACCATGGATGACTGCAACAACATCTATCATCAGGGATCAGCATGTGCAGGGAAGCAGGCATTAAGCTGTCGTCAACGACAGCTTAAATCGCAGCCCCTATCATCAGCACATGACAAATGAACCCATGAATATCTCCCCAGAACAAATATGTCCCCTGGAAAAAACCATAGGGGTTAATCTGGCACCTTCGGAAAAATAAAAAAATAAAAAAATAAAAATAAAAAAGGGAAAACTTGCAAATGAACCCATCCCCTACTTTGCAAGCAAGAGACCTGGCGTTTACCCAGCATGGATTTCTGGTCACTAGGAAGAAGGACATGACAACGAATCATAAGTTATGTAGTCCGAGCAATTTGTAGATGTCATTCACCCCAAATAGCACACCAGAAGACCAGTAAGATTAAAATGTCGTTGACGACACCTTAATCTAGCACATTCGGGAAAAAAATAAAAAAATAAATAAAAATCGGACTTTTTTTGTTTTGATTTTTTATTTTGGGAAAACTTGCAAACATATTTTGAGTTGTCGTGTTATGCGGAGGCTGCAGCGGGCGATTTAGTCTCATCTCATCTCCCTCTCCTGTGCTTTACGGTAGAGATGATTTTCTACAGAGCAGGGCTAGTGTCTTTATAGACAGTTGTGCCTTCGTTTTTGATACTGACTCCAGTAGCAGAGGATATTCTTCGTCGGAATGAATCGACTGTTTTCAAACGATTTTTATTAAAGCACCAAATGGCCTCTCCACCTTCTTTGCAATTGGGTGTGAGCATCTCTCTCGACTTAGGATACCTGATAAAAGGACAACCACAACCCTCCTCCGTTGGCACAGGTTCACTCTGGAGCTTGGGGGATTCAGCAACCACTACTGAAAAATGCTTTTTAATTTTCCATTCATCCATCAGATGCCATTCGTCCAACAGACATTCACCGACCATTCATCCATCATTCATCCGTCATTCATCCATAAAGATGAATTGGTATGCATGTTATACTGGATACTACCCGTAGTAATAGGTCCTCTAAGCCGAATAGGTGTCAGCGGTTATAGGTGAGCAGATCTTGAAGCATGAGCATAAATCTGCTCACGGAATTTTCTGCTCACGCTTTAACAATCTCCACTGGGGAGCTTTCAGGTGACCTGGTCCCTCACGGAGAATGATTTTCTAGGAGTCAGGGATGGAGACAATGACCTGGGAAATTCCTGCTCTGAGTCAGCGTTGCCCCAAAGCTAGTTCCATGGCCGGGGTGGTTGTTTCCCCCAGATGCATAACCCCTGGTTTGTCAGTTTGCCCATCTCTTGGCCTGACCTCTCTCTAATACGGATGGGGCTGGGGAGTTTAAAAAGAGGGGCTGTTTGAGTGTCTCATGGAAGGTTACTGGGGTTTGTTTTATGAGAAACGGTCTGAGGAGGTTCCAGGATTCCCAGATTGAGACCGACAAATTGGATCTTATCGATTGGTGATTGAATCCTTGGACAATCCAGTGGACTGAGGGAGCCCATGTGGTGCTCTGTTAGGGGGGGGAACAAGCTATCAATGGCTCTACCATGAGTTTCCACCAACCCCTTTCAGGCCTTAGGAATCTATGAATCCATTTAGCCATGAGAGCCCTTATCTGGGTTTGAGGGTCAAGAACCCCAATGCCACCCATTTTCTTAGGAAGGCAGATCTGTATCCAGGCAACCTGTGGCCTTTTGTTTTGCACAATAGAGTGGGCCCCCCAAATAAAATTTCTAATGCATCTTTTGGCCTCTTGTAAAAACTTGGATGAAGGACCCTGTCAGGGATATAGCCCCAAAGGAACTTATCAGGAGTAAAAACCAGGAGTTACTAAGTTACCATGTTACCAAAAGTTGTCGTGATCTATCATGATCTACCATGATTTATCATAAGTTATCATTAGTTACTAAGTTACAGTGAGTTTACCAAATTACCGAGAGTAACTTGGGAAACTACTCAGGAAGCTTCATTTGGAGGAAACTTCTCCATCAAGAAACCTCATTTGGGGAAGCCTCTTAGGGAACCTCCTAGTAGCCAGTATATATAGGAGGCGAGACTGGACACTCTTCAGTCTCGCTAACACCAGTTCAAGCTACTCTTGTTTCCAGTTCCCAGTACTTTAGCCCAGTTTCCAGCATTTGGTACTCCAGTCCAGTTTTGTACCACGCCGACCTTGACTTCTTGTCTAGTCTTGTACCTCTAGTCTGATCTCTTGTTTGTGTTCAGTCATGTTCTCGTCCTTGACAGTTTGGCGAGACTAAAGTTTGTTCCTTAGTTAGTTAAGATGGAAGGCACATTTGCGGAAATGGTCGCCACATTGCAGAGTTTTCAGCTCCAGATGCAAGAACTTCGTGCCTCTACTGCCCAACTATAAGCTGATCAGTCTCAAGATCTTGGCAACGCTTTCAACAATTTGCAACAACAAATTTCAGAGTTGAAGGAGTCGAACAATGGATCTTCAACCTTACGAGTCCCTACTACAACAAATCATACTCTAACGGTTCCTCCAAATCTTCAACAGATTATAAGGGAACCAAAGGTCAGCATGCCCGAGAAATTTGATGGGACGAGATCAAGATTTCGCGGTTTTGTTCAACAAGTACGATTGTTCCTACGACTACATCCACAACGTTACCCTGATGAAGGTATTCAAGTGGGATTCGTGGGCACCCTTCTATCAGGCACTGCCCTATCTTGGTTTGCACCGCTATTAGAGAAAAATTCGCATTTACTATACAATTTTGAAACGTTCATGTCCGAGTTCACTGCAACGTTTGGAGAGAATGATAGAGAGAGAGTTGCAGAGACAAAGATGTGAAATCTTCGACAAGGAGCACGTCCAGCTTCCGTTTATGCTGCCGAATTTTGACAACTTGCGTGCGACCTCGACTGGAATGAGAAGAGCCTCATTAGTCAGTTTCGATGTGGCCTAAAAGAGGATGTAAAAGATTTATTGCTGACAATGCCAAACGTGAGTACATTGAGTGAATTCATCACCCAAGTCATTGCATGCGATAATCGTTTGTTTGAAAGACGTCAAGAGAAGCGATCTGGATGGTCGACGACGTACCATGCCGCTGCTATTACGACACCAAACACAACGATCCATCAGACATCCGGTAATGATCCTATGTAGATTGATGTTGTCCGATTCAAGCCATTGACGCCACAAGAAAAACAAAGAGGTGCTCGAATGGATTATGCCTTTATTGCGGAGAAGATGATCACATAGCATTAAACTGCCCCAACAAGAGAAGATTCAAAGCTCGGGGCACAACTCAAGTGTTCGATACGAGGAGGTCGGAAAACGAAGATGTCCAGTCACAGTAGGGACCATGCGGCTGGATACCCTAAATTTCTCACAAAAAAAAAGTTTCTTTCTACCTCCAGACCCCGTACCTTGTTTCACAGTTCCAGTAAAAATCAGGATGCAAAATCGAGATATCTCCGTAGAAGCACTTTTGAATTTGGGCGCTTCAGCGTGTTTTATTGACAAAGACTTTGCGAAACAACACAAGTTAACGCTCGTAAGAAAGAAATTCTCAGCCCCTGTTGAAGTCATCGATGGACGACCGTTAGCATCAGGAAATATTGACCATGAAACTCTATACCTTGAAGTGAAGCTTAAAGATCAAGCATCACAGATTGTTTTCAATGTCATCCAGTCTCCAACGAATCATGTGATCCTTGGACTTCCCTGGTTTGTACTTCATAATCCTGACATCGACTGACGATCACGAAAACTTTCGGCAAGACAAAAATACAAAAGTACCAAAAGATATTCAACCCTTAGAGCTAGAGCCTGCATGAGAGCTACGAAGAAAGACGCGACATTTGCACTTTATGTGACTCCCATCAAAACCACAACAGACCAAGGTATTTCGACATTACCCACTCAATATCAAGATTTCAAGGATGTCTTCGAGAAGAAAAATGCAGACATGTTGTCAGAACATCGACCTTATGATTGTGCAATTGAGTTGCAAGAATGAGCTCAACCACCATTCGGCTCGATCTACAATTTATCTCAAACGGAGCTGGCTGCTTTACGCGAATACATTGATGAAAATTTGTCAAAGAATTTCATTCAACATTCAAAATCACCCGCGGGACCACCTATCTTATTTGTGAAGAAGAAGGACGGATCGTTACGCATGTGTGTGGACTATCGTGGGCTCAACAAAGTCACTATAAAAAATCGTTACCCACTACCGTTGATTTCCGGACTCCTCGAAAAACTTAGACGAGAATTTTTTTTCAGAAAGATCGACTTGAGAGGAGCTTACAACCTTGTACGAATAAGAGAAGGAGACGAATAGAAGACTGTTTTTCGCACAAGGTACGGACATTTCGAATACAATGTTATGCCTTTCGGTCTTACAAATGCTCCAGCAATTTTTCAAAACATGATGAATGACATCTTTCGAGAATTTTAGATGACTTTGCAGTTATCTATTTGGACGACATTTTGATATTTTCATAGAATGAAGAAGAACATGGTCGCCATGTACGCCTTGTCCTTGATAAATTGAGAGAAAAAATGACTATATGCCAAGTTGGAAAAATGTCCTTTCCACCAATCTGAAGTTGAATTTTTGGGCTACATTATTTCCGACAAATGAGTCTTTATGGATCAGAAGAAAATACAAACCATCATCGAGTGGATTAAACCAACTTCGGTCCGAGATGTACAATGTTTTCTAGGATTTGCAAATTTCTATAGAATCTTTAAGGACTACTCCAAAATTGCTGCACCATTGACACGTCTCACATGGAAGGACAAATTTGTATGGGACGAGAAGGCTGACCAAGCATTTGAAAGGCTGAAGCAGACATTTACAACGGCTCCAGTACTGGTATATGCAGACCCATCTAAACCATTCTTTTTGGAAGCAGATGCATCGAACTTTGCACTTAGCATGGTATTCTCTCAACACGGTGCAGATGGCCAACTTCACCCTGTTGGTTTTCGTTCTCGCAAATTTTCCGCTGTGGAGATCAATTATGAAATCCATGACAAAAAATTTCTAGTGATTATCGATGCTTTGAGGAGTGACGTCATCTATTGGAGGGAGCTAAACATCAGGTCACTGTCTATACCGATCACAAAAACCTCGAGTATTTTATTAGTGCTCGTGTTTTGAATCGACGTTAAGCGAGATGAAGTATGTCACTAGCAAGGTTTGATTTTGTTATTACCTACCGTCCCGAACATCTTCAAGGAAAATCAGATGCTCTTTCTCGACAATCGTATCTTGCACTAAAAGAAGGGGATGCAGTTTTTGACCAGCAGAAATCCATCATTTTGAAACCAACAAATCTCCAATTGAATATGTTATATATGTCCACCTATGACGATGTAGAGATCATAAAGGAGATTCAGGAAGCACTGAAGAGCGACCAATTTGCCACGACATTACGAAGTCAACTAAATCGACCTCGAGACAACCTACATGTTACAAACGATTTCGAATTCAAAAATGACTTACTTTATTTCAATAGACTTCTCTATGTACCTCCAGGACTTACACAACTTCGAATTCTTCAAACATGTCATGATCTTCCGGCTGTAGGACATTTCGGCTTCAGGACATTTCGGCTTCAACAAAACAATGAAATTGATATCCAGGGACTATTGGTGGCCGCGGATGTGGAAACTCGTGAAAGAATTTATAAAATCTTGCGACACATGTACTAGAGCGAAGGGACCACATCATCGACCTTACGGCCTTTTTCAACCATTACCCATTCCCAAGGGCCCATGGTCGTCCGTGTCTATGGACTTTATTACGGACCTTCCAATTTCCAAGACCACCGATTCAATCCTTGTTATTGTAGATCGTTTTACGAAGATGACACATTTCATTCCATGTAATAAGACGGTTACCGGCGAAGAAACTGCAAGACTCTTCCTCAATAATATCTACCGCATTCATGGACTTCCGAAGGCCATCGTATCTGATAGATGACCACAGTTCATATCAAATTTCTGGAGGGGATTATTTCATATATTGGATACTAAGATCAACCTCTCTACAGCTAATCATCTCCAGACTGACGGTCAAATCGAACGTGTAAACCAGATTTTGGAGCAGTATCTTCGCTGTACAATAAATTATAACCAAGATAATTGGACAGACCTTCTGTCATTTTTCTCCAATTATGGTCATCATCCTCGAACAACCATTTCCACATAAAGACTGTTGGAAGCCCTGCTGAACCTTGCTATTCATCTTGCTACGATTCACAATGAGCTTACATTCCACCTCGCAGAAGCTCAAAAACAATACAAGGAGTATGCAGATCAACGTCGCCAACTCCAACCCCAGTTCAAGGTCGGAGATCGTGTGTGGCTTCTTCGACGGAACATACAAACCTCGCGACCATCAAGGAAGTTGGATTATCAACGCTTGGGACCATTCAAAATTATTCGACAAATAAATCCGGTCAGTTTTTGGCTTGAACTCCCACGAAGTATGCGCATCCCTCCAGTCTTTCATGTTTCATTATTGGAGTTGTATCATCCATCGAATATTCTAGGGAGAGTCTCCGAACCACCTCCACCAATCGAAGTCAATCAGGAAATTGAGTATGAAGTCGACGAAGTCCTAGACTCTTGCATCAAGTATAAACGTCTTGAGTATTTCGTACATTGGAAAGGCTACGACATCAGCGAACGAACGTGGGAACCTTCATCCACTCTTGCCAATGCATCTGACAAAGTCCAAGAGTTTCATCAACGATATCCAGCTAAGTCCCGAGCTACACGTCAATAAGACGTCACAACGATGATGTCAGCCAAGTTAGCTTCAAGGTGAAGACTCCACATTCAGTGTACCTGATACACGCTAAGGAGGAAGGAGCATCACATATCAATATATATAGTTACACTTCCAACACTCTTGCATCTTGTATTGGCAGCATGGAGTCACAAGAACCACATACATTAGAGTTGTTATTTATCCAACTACTAGATCAGCCGTTCCAACTCTCACGGCTCTCGAGACGATGATGGGTCATCAATGCGACGCGTACTTCCTCGTTTGGACCCCATACGACGGCAAGTGGAGCCTATTCAAAGTCTGATAAATCTGTTGGAGGTTGAGGCTTCGGACCCAGATGACAACGAAATCAAGTTTGAAGGCAGTTTCAAAAATCAGAATGCTCAAATCATTGCGTGGTCCCAAGTTCAAGGTGTTGGACACTATCGATGGTTGCAGGGATCTATAAATCATTTGAGTCAAGAACGAAGAGCCAAATACTTGGCAAGTACCATTCGCCGGATTTTGGATTTCTCCAGCTCTAAGCAAGTCCAAGATTATTTGGCTATTTTATGTACAATATAACCATGAACAATAATCCTCCAAACATTTTTTGGAGAAAATATAAGTATGTATTGTGGTTTTAGAACAACATCCATTGCCAAGTTGACGTTCACCAAAAAAATGGGAGGATGCAATGAATTAAACCATGATTTGAGGTCAGAAATCCATACTATTTTTGCACAAAATAGTTACCATATCCGATGACATACAAAACCAAACATAGAACAACCATGGCATGTGATGAAGATGATGACATGAATGAATGAGTCTGCGGATACATTGATGGTAAACATTCATATTTGATTGGAGATTGCAATTTTGGCGTTGCAATCAGACAAAATTTAACGTCAACTGTACATCCGTTCACATTGGACTTAATGTTATCCATCGGCTCGAAGCCATATAGTGGCTTACACTGACCCATTAATATTATAGAGCCTCCTCCCAAACGGGTTTGGTGGAGGGGTTATGAGGATCAGCTTGAAACAGATGGGAGACATGGTGGAAGGCTGAAGAGGTCATGGTTTTGGGGTTAGAGGATTTGGATCCTTGGGAATCTGCATAGAGCTCAGAGATGGCTTGAAGAGCTCTTCGCTGCTTCATCTTGAGGAAGAAGTACTTACTCATTTTTTCTCCCTTGATAGACCAGTTGACCCCGGCTTGCATCTTCATTTTCTGTTCTTGAATGAGGTGATAGCTATCTAGGTTGTGGCGGGCCTCAATTTAAGTCTGGAAGGTGTGCTCATCACAGGTATTGGCTTCTATCTTCTTTTGGCAGACCCCTAAACATTCCCTAAGAGCTTGGGCTTTCCATTTTTGTTCTGCTGTAATTTCTCTGCTAAAGGCTTGACTTTTCCTACATGCTGCTGAAAGCTTAGTTTGAAACCTATAGATCGGGCAGGGAAGAAGATTCCCGCTTTCTTTCCAGGCTGATTTGAGGCTTTGAAGGAAAGTAGGGATGCGGAGGTGAGATGTGTTAAGCTTGTAGATACCCCTTCCTCTTGAAAAGGCGTTTGGAAACGTAGAGGCGATCTAAACGGGCCATGCAAAGGTCAGCGATATCTCTATTGTTGGACTAGGTATAATAGGGATTGGTACCTCTTCGGTCACGGGGGGGACATCAATCTCAAGTAGACTATGAGTTTTGGTTAGGGTTTGCAAGGAGAGCTCCTCCTCTAAGCCTAGATGGTGAGCTCCCTGACCCCTCCTATCAAAAGCATTCTCTACCATGTTAGAATCCCCTGCAATAATCCATTTGTGGACATCCGATTGAGAAGATATATGGTTGTTTATTTTATCCCAGAACAAGGTTCTATCCGATACTAAGTTGTTGGCATAAATGTTAACAAAGCCGTGGGTTCAGAGTCTTTGGGGAGAAGAATGGAGCATAATTGAACCCTCCCTGGTTCCCATACTTCGTCTTTCAGGAGGAGAGGGTTTGCATCAAAAGAGGGTTTTCATAGAGCCGCAGCCCTAGGCCATAGCTGATCGGCGAGTCTCCGAATTTTAGCGTCGTTGAGTTTATGTTCTTGAAGAAAGATCACTGCCTCAGTGGGGATGATGGGAGCTAGCCGGGTAGATAGCTTGATTTTTCTTTTAGAGCCGTCTGATCTGACCCCAACCCTCTTATGTTTTAGGAGGAGATATTAATTTGCATCGTTGGAAAGGAGACATGTTGAGAGGGTTAGTCCCAAATGATGACCCGGCAAGATTAAAGTATCTGAATATGGTTCTCTTGTCTGATGGCAGGAGGGAAAAAGCCCATTACTGGCGAGGTGGGGCCGCATAGACCGCCTTTTTTAGCTCAATCGTCACCGTCAACCCCCGCCTTTTTTTTTTTTTTTCTCCCTCATCTCTCCCTCTCTCTGCAATCCTTATACTGCATTAACTACTGGGTCAGTTCATATGTGTGTTAAAAAAATAAAATAAAATAAAGACACGCAATGGTCCTGCTTATCTAAAATGAGATAAGACGTGATTTAACTATTATATGATCTAATGATGCTGTGGGAATTCGATCCCAAGACTACATAGGATGAATGGAACAAAGTCGTTCCCCTATGAGTCACGATGGATGGGTTTTCTATGAAGGAATAATCTGCAGCAGATTTATAAATCAGTATGGCTACTGCAAAATTGACAGTACAATGATAATATGACAAATGTGTCCTAGCCCGTAAAATGCATGACATACGCTGTCATGCTTATCCCAGAGACCACTAAAGTACTGTACATCATGTCTGCTATGGTGGTACCATCATTGAGAATGGGCTGGAAGCGTGCACAGTGCTGATATCTAATGTGAACCTCCTCAGGCCTGCTAGACAGATGCATGAAGAAGTCGTATATGAGGAGGAAATTTTCAAGGGAATGGGGATGTAACTGAAGGGGAGAGGTCCGGAGGTTGAGTTTAGATACATGGAAAATTCCTATTTGGCTGGGAATTGATAGGATGGGAGGATTTTCCAGGAAGAGGGGAGGGTTGCCTCGGCCTGGAGACAGAGCATCCTGCATTTTTTGGGGTTACATGCATAAGGGGAGAAAATGATAAAAATGAATAGAGAGGGGGGAAGAGGGGGGGGCATCAGCATGCATTTGTTGAGAGAATTGGGAAGCGTGTTGGGATTGCACCTGGGACAACTGCAATTCGGAGGAGTTGGAGGTGGATATGGAGCCCTTTGGATTATAGGATTATAGTAAGTTCGCAGGGGCTCCAACAGTCTCTGTCTCTCCATTGCGTCATTTGCCTCGTAGCCTTCGACCTCTAGGATGGCATGTAATATTGTGAAGGCTTTGTGCAGGGTGTCCCTAGATCTGACATTGCCTTTGTTGTAGAACTGTTGTTGACTGAATCGGTCATAATCCACCCAAAGGCCCTGAATTTGGGAGCTGGAGCCGGAGATTTTTTGAACGTCCATAAGCCCAAGAATATGGATGGATGGTGAGAGGTCCAACCCCAATCCCGGAAAGATCTATGAGTGGTGAAATTTCGCGCAAAAAAAAAACGCTACTTGGCATTGTAGATTTTTTTAAATAAGTCGGAGACAGAGTCATGGGCAGAAGAGGAACCATGGATGGGGGATGGGTGGGGGCCCTCCCTGAAATTTTGAGATGCTCTTTTCCTTTTGACTTTTGGACAATCAGCTTTGAGGTGTCCCGAGAGGCCACAATAATAGTGCAAGCTGAAGAAGATGTAACCTTTGAGATTTTAACTGAAAAATAATTCCTTTTTTTGTCAATAGTCAGTCTTGAATTGTGGGGGGACCAGGTCCATTTTTTTTTCAAATGACGTGCAAAAAAATTTAGGGTAACATATATTCTTTGAAGATAAAATTTACAATATTTTTAGAAATAAAATTGGGTGTCCTTATTTGTGGATACCGGATTTAAATAAAAATAAGATTATGAATATATGCTCTAATTACATATTTTTTAGAATTAATATAGGGGTGTCACAATGGCGAGGGACATGTGTTATTCATTCTATGATATATTTGTATTGAGACTTTATAAATGACTAGTTGGACCTAGATGACGGGACTTGGGACTCGGCTTGGATGAGAGGACCTAGTTTATGGAGGATGTGTTTTGGTGTAGGGTTGTTTTATTTTATTCTCACTTTGTTTTCTTCTCCGACTCAAGTGTTATGTTATGCTAGTTGCTGACCTCATTGTGTTCCTGGAAGCTCCAATTTGTTCATTTGCTATAAGGTACCTGCTCTCTCACCTAAAGAATATTTTTTCACTACACTCAAAATATGCAACAGTTTTTCTCATTCGTTTGATAGATGTATTAGAGCATTGAGCAATAAAATATTTGGCACTTTAAGACAATTTAAAAAAAAAAAAATATTACTATAAGATATCAAATATTTGATGATTACAGTCAAATAAAATAAAATAAAAATATCATGCTAGATAATTGTGCATATTATAAAATTAAATAATTATAAGGTGGAGGAAAAAAGGAAAAAAAAAAGTAATACCCCCATAGAAAATACCTCGTTATCGCACGTGATTCCCTAAACTATACAGGGAGTGACTTCCCCCAGTGGGAGGATTGTGTCGTTTGGCATCATGACTACCAAGTTATCTTAGCGAAACTAGTTTCATGCAATCTGGACGCAAATTGTACCTTCCACGCTGGATTCTGTTTCAAAGTTTTAGTGCAAAGGTTCGGATCAAAGACACGCCAGGCATCCCCAGATGAGCCCCAAAGAAATTGCCAATGGCTGGTAAGTAAAAAAGAAAAAAAGATGCTGGTCTGGGATGTATGGGAGGGCCAAGATTCTTGGGCTCCACACTTTGCCGTTCCTGTTGCCCATAGCCTTAGACCAAGGAAAGATATTAACATTGAAACCATGAAGGTGAAGGTTGAATGAAAGCGCTTGGTCAACTGCCTCTTTGGAGTCCAACATAATCGAGAAGAAACCCCTTCCCCGCGCATGACAAAAGTGCTGTTGTAAATCCCCGGTGCCTCCCAAGTGCCTTATAATCCATGTCAATTTATTTTCCGGGGAAGTGGAGCAAGATCCCTCTGTCTTCCACACTGGCGACACTATTATCCAGCTCGTCGATCTCAATGTCGATGAGCGGTTGCTCCTTTTCCATTGCCAATTGGAGAGTTGCTATGTCTTCCTGCAAACCCTCCATGAGATCCCCACTGTGGCTTGGAGGGGTGGGTTCTTGTTGCGAGGTTAGTGAATCTACCTGGGGAGTCCTTTGGACAATTGGAGCAAGGTCCATGGCCTCTGAAGATTCCATCGCAGAGGGTGGAGGCAGCGGAATGCTGGATGAAGAGGGCCTTTGAAGGCTCAAATTCCTAGATTTAGCCTGATGAGCCATGAAGAACCCCGTTCCCGTAGATGGCTGAAAACGACGAGGAGCGGAGAATCTGGGGGGTCCTGACTTAGCAGGAGCAGCCTTGAATCCTCTGTTGAGAATGGGTCCCATAGGGGAAGCTGGAAAGTAGATGATGAAGAAAGAGAGCGGATTGCAGGGATAGATGCTAAAACCAGGAGGATCGAGTGAGGAGAAGCGAGGAGCACGGAACTTTGAAATTGCAAGGAGAGAGAAAGGTAAAACACGAGCAAGGAAGGAGAAGGAAGGATGCCGGAGAGGGAAGAGGAGACGAAGGAGACAGCCAGAGCTGATCGCGGGAAGAGGTCAGGGTGATGGAGTCAAGTGTGGCGGGTCATTAGATTTGGTGACGGCTGCATGACTGGTTGTGCCAGAGATTGCCGGTTATCATTAGTTGTGAAGGCTGGGAGAGAGGTTTATTGGCTGGGAGAGGATTTAATCATGGAGGACAGGGAGAGACCAGCAGCGTGGCGGCTGGGCATTAAGGGTTGATTAGTACTGCGAAGCAGTACAGACATCCGCGAGCTTATAAGGATGGAGTGAGGCCGTTCGTCCGGAGGTCAGGTATGCTGAAAAGAACAAATGGCTCAAGTCGTGGATGGAATCCGGTGATCAAGAGGCCTGCGTGACGCTTTGAGATGAGACAATGGTGATGGTGGGAAGGAAACATCATATCCTTGAAGGAACTTGACGATGATAGCCAAGGAGAATCAAAGTGAGCCGTTGTGAAGCTGTCTCTCTCTCACCACAGAACGCGGAGCTCCTCTTCTTCCTCCATCCCTCCCCCCCCCCGTTTGCCGATGTTTTCTCCCAACTTATTTTGGCTTATGGACATTCAAAAAATATTTACCATAATTTTGGACCAGTTGCAAAGTCTCCTTTGACATATCGTGGAGGGGGTTCTTGGCTATTTTAGTAGCACAAATTAACCCTTTAGTTTATTTATACTAGGGTAGCATGTGCCGTTGGCCCAAGTGTCCACTGTTATCTAAGTCCAAGTGTAATCCCCTATACCTATCCAAGTGAGTGTCCTATGTGGAGGCCCATCTAGGCCCAAGTGCAATCTTCTATGTATCCAAGTGCATCTCCCATGTAAAGGCCCAAGTGTCAAGTGTCATCTAGGCCCAAGTGCAATCTCCTATGTATCCAAGGGCGTCTCTCATTGAGGCCCATCTAAGCCCAAGGCCAATCATTGTTGTCAATTTATTTCTTTTCACGAATTTCTTGTGACCGAAAACACTTGAAATTTCAAATCTCCCACATGAAGGGCCAATCGCATTGCTCCAAGAAACACTTTGCTATTTTTCAGGAATTTCCAGCACCTCAAGTACTTGAAATTCGATATCTCCCACATAGCATGTCCAAAAATTATGAGACCAAGCCGGTGTGCACCCCTCTCATTGAGGACTTTCCAATGGCACCTAGCACCAAGGCTGGCCCGCGGTTTGAGAGATCTCAAAACAAAACAAAACAAACAAACAAACTAACCCCTTTGCTTCATGTATTGATATAAGGGGGATTGGAGCCCTTAAATTGTTTTAAGACTCCAGGGAAAAAATAACTATCAACAGGGCTATGACGCGAATACATCTTGTGTGAGGTATCTCAATGGAGTTTCGAGCTTGTGTTTAGTATTTTCTATTTTCTTCCAAAAGTGTGCCACACAAGCCAACTCTCATGGGCAGACCTGTTTGCTCTTATACTAACTACGTGTTTTAAGGGCTTAGTGGACAAAGAGGTGTGCTATGGCAAAAATGTCGGAAAAACTGTAGGAGGCGCTTGACGGGACCGTTGGGGGCTCTCTCTCACCGCAAACTACCGAGCTGGATAGATGGAATGGATTTAAATTAAAAAACAAAGGGCACCTGTCATGCCAAAAGGCTGCTGCAAAACTCAATGTCCCAAGCAAAAAGAACCCACAATTAATGGCCAGTTTCTTCAACAAAGGGTGAGGGCAACACCATTCCACCCATACTCCTTTTCTTTTTACATGTGTAATCTCGTCTGGCGGCTTGTATGCCCAAAGTATTAACACGCACAAGGACAAGTCTCAACCCCCAGTTGGAAACTTACATGGCCTCCCTTCTCTCAAGGAATAACAGGAGGGATTACTGCATAAGGTCGCCAACAAGAGGTTTATGTCGCTAGAGGCCTGCAAGGTTGGATTCGGTGTAAACCACATGCTCAGATAAACCAAGTCCCTTCTCTCAAACCTTCGGGCATGCCATAGGAGGAATCCTGTATGTCGGATTCATAAATTTCATGCAATTCCCACACAATTACCATCTACCCCGTATGGCCTTCCCCTGTGGCTAAAAGGCGTCAACCGGTATGGTTCTGTACACCTTCCTACCATCAGAATGGCCTCCCTTTCTTACCTAATAAGGGGCCTGTCTGGCCAGACCTGTGAGTCTGTTCCTCCAGCAAGGGAAAGACATACACTGTACGCCACAATCTAATTGCACAAGACTACAGCCCACTAGAATAAAAAGGAAATCCCCAACCCTCCCTTCAAATCTTCAGATGTCAGGCAGTGAATTAAATGTCTAAATCATAATAGACAACGGTACAACCCCCACATTCCAGCCCACATGCTTGTGCTGCTGCCACAACTACGACGCCCAGTCAGCTAGGCAAGGCTATCTCTCTAGCATACATACCCAGCTCTAATGCATCCAAATGGACAACCAGAACGCGTAAGCCACACCTCTAAAAAGTAATTACCTCTCAGCCAGTGCCACACACAATGTCTTACTAGGATTTTCCAAACCCTATCCTTTCCCACCCATCTGGCCGTGACTGTAGTGCAAAGCAGCAGTATTTGATTGTGCAGGAACCAGGAACAGTTGGCAATGGAGCAGTACCTACTCCACCCTTGTGTCACTGCCAATGGCAAACCCGCCACTATGCGGTGACATTAACCAAGGTTTTGCAGGAGCTGCTCAACAGCTGCATGCACATTTCCACCAACTGTACTGAGAGCCCGAATGTTAGCCTGTGTGTCAAAGAAACCCATCTCTTGGAGTTGCAAGAGCTGTGATGCATACAGCTGCTCTGGTGGAACTGTGTTTACTGCAGCCAACAACCATGGGGTCAACAAAAGGTCCTGAAGAGTACTTACCAACCAGTTCAATCCTGTCCAAAAAGGATCTCTATCTGGAGTTTATAATGCTGGTCTGTGCACAATGTACAGCACTCCATACAGTCATATATATTGGTCCATGAGGCTGCTGAGGCAGCTTAATGTGTCAAAGCCTACTAAGCTAGTTTAGCATCAAATCCCCTCAGATGTGAGTCCCTGCATTTATTCACATGACAAAGCTGCACACAGTCATTTGGTTCTTTGTTGATGCCATCATGCAGACGGTGGGTATTACAAACATAGCCCTACAAAACCTTCAACTAGAAACTACAGCGTGTCCATGAAAAATTATTCACCATATCCATCTTTCATGTTCACACACTGTAGGAGCTGATTAACCCACCCTAGATCAAGGGTCCACAAAATTTTCCGACCAAACAGGCAAAAAGACAGACAACCTTCTTACAATGCTTGCATGCATGGCTCTAGAACCCCAAGATGCCTTTACGGTCACACTGACCTTCAGGTGCAGTAGATGGCAGGTTATTGCCAAGGCCCCCAAACATAGAAAGGAGTGAGCTTATATCGAAGGCAGGATTGGCAGGAGTGGTAGTTTGAGTTTGTCCCCGAGTTCTGCCACAATACAGGTTAATAAACCTCATGCTATTTGCTGACACAGCCTGTGGTATATCACATGATAAACAAACATGACAGAAGCTTATGTCTAATGATGAAATTTTACAGTAGGGAAATTAGCAGCGCAAACAACACGAAATGGTCATCCAGATTTTGCATGGCACAGTGCAGCTAGTTTAGGTCATGAAACTGTGGTCAGATGGGTCCGGCACATAGTTCTATAAGCTTATCAGCGCTATTTGCACATGGCACTACGACACAATGAAGCATGTATATTGGTGTGCACAGTCATTCTCATCATGGCATGCCAACAACACAGTGCTCTAATTGTCAAGGGTGAGGAGCAATCCATAACAACAAGGTAGAGGATATATGCACTGCAGTGGAGGTGCAGCAAGGCTACACCAGTGAAAACTGTCTGAAGACATCTCTATCTCCATTCCTTATCAAGAAATAGTTATTTGGTTGGATGCTAGCATGCACCCCGTAGTAGTTTGCTGAATCGACACAGAAACAGCTTCATTGTTCAAGGGATTTGAAGAGGATCAAGCACTCACTGTCCAGGTTGTTGCTGACCCTGCCGTTGGCCAAACATAGCTTGTTGGAGCTGCATCAGTTGCTGGTCATTACACATGCAGACACAGAAAATTAACTACCGTACCCACACCAGCTCAAAATGTAAACAATATGTTTGTGGACTCTTGACATTTCTCAAGCTTCTGAAGGAAAAACGAAATACAGATGGATTGTGATCAACGATATTGGAACACTAGGATTTCAGTATCATACTCTGACAGACTCTTTCAACAGTACTCCTCATTGCCTACTTTATCACACTTTGACCTTTCAGGTTCCAAACATGCATAGCCCCCTATAATATCCGTGCAGCACTCATCCACAAATTCCTGCAGCCATGGTTAGCTAGCAACCCCTGGGTGGAACAAAGGTGTAAGCGTAAGATGCTCCATGCTGTAGCCTTACCAGATGATATCTACAAAAAGGCTAAACAATAATTCAAGAAGAGAGCACGACACGAAGGGTGTACCTGCAAACTTTCCGGACTGCTCATCTGTTGGACAAAACCAGGGCTTTGCATCATTTCCCTGAATTGAGGGTTCTCAGTCAACAAAGTGCGAAGATGTGGTTGCATGTTCATCACCTGCACACCCGATGCATGCCATGCCATCATTCCAACATAGACCTGGTGGAAATTGAAGAACACCTTGTAGCTTGTCCTTACTAACCCTCTTCATAGATCTCCAAACCGTTGGCCAGTACCAGACCATGTTCCATATTCGCCCACCACGTGAGTTGAGGTGTGATCAGAACTGCACAAAGACACTGGCCAAGCCAGACAGTGAAATTTGTGACCCAGGGCTGTACCTGATTCATGTACTGAGGATTAGATAGCACCCCCTGTATCATCTGCTGAATGCCCGGGTTCTGCAACATCTGCTGCATAGAGGCGGGATCCACAAGGCCCCCTCCATTCAATGTCCCAAGGTCTGGCAAGCCAAGCCCTGCCAGCCCTCCTAAGACAGGTAGTCCCATGCCCGCCCCTCTAGAGGGTACAGTTCCAGTTGCTCCTCCAGTACCTGCATCAGCGCCAATAGCTGTTGCCATTGTTGCATAAACCAAGGCAGTAAGGCTGGATGTAAATCTAATGGCTTGCACCATGCAAGGCAAGGGCCATGGTTTATGAGGTTGCTGCAGGGCACTGCAACTCTTTGATACATCTTTAACCAGAATGTCCACCAAGTACAGAGAGGGTTTGGCCAACCATTGATAGAATCTCTGCCTAGTCAGTGCTGGCAGAAAGAACAAAGGGGGAACCTGTAGAGGAGCTGTTCTCAACAAAGGCCATCCAAGGGTGCCTCCTATATTAAGTCTTGGCAGTCGAACGCTAATCCAATCATGCTTTACAAATACACACAGCTTTCACAATAGCACTGTCCTGTACCTCCAGGCTTTGCAATCGAACTGGGCAATGCAACACAAGATGTGTCCAAAAATTGAAACCACATGCTTCCACCAAAAGCAAGTTGTACCTAGGAGGTTCCCCTCCTAAATATATTGCCTATCACATATTGGCAGGTGGTTCACTCTTTAAGCAAGCAAAGATGATGACAGACAAGACAATTGCAACAGAGCAGCATATCTTCAACAGAATTAGGATACTTAGCTATACAAACACAGACAAAGATGGAGAAGATATAGCTACACTTACGCGTGGGGTTCCAAGGGTTTGGAAGAGGCGCAGTGTTGGGAACTGTTGTTCCAGTGCCTACTCCAGTTGGGCCAGTGCTTTCCGGGGCAGTGGTGCCTGCTGCTTGTGTAAGTCCCTGACCACCCAGTAAAACTGCGAATGGGTTGGAGGACAAGTCGTTCCCTCCCTCCCCTCCCATGGTAGCTGCATTCAACAAAGGCTCTTGAACTGTCTCGTACATACGCCGCAGCATGTTGAATCCTTCTGGCGAAGCCTCAATGTTACTCATAGCACGGTCAGTATTCCTCATCATCTCACGCATCAGTTCTGGGTTCCGTGCGGCATCCAGAGTCTGTCGAAGCGTTCCAGGGTCATTTAGGATGTGGGCTAGTTCAGGATTCCGGTCAATAATATCCTGCATCTGTGGGTTGCTCATGATCAAGGTGCGCATAAGATCTGGGTTGTTCATCAGGCTTTGCACTGCTGGCATGTTCATCATATCTCTCATGAGGTTGGGATTCTGCATCAGCTGCTGCTGCACCTGCTGAAAATCAGAAGACCCCGTGCCAAACCCAGCACCAGCAGTGCCACCTGCGCCAATTTCCCCCAAGTAAGGGAAGCCAAGGTCCCCCAGCCCTAAACCTGTAGGATTGGCTTCTGGAGCAGCTGAAGTCTCAGAGACTGCTGTTGGAACAGAGATGGGTGCAGGACCACCTGACGTCGGTGAACTTGATGGCGCTCCGCGGACCAGATGCACCGTGTGCTCGGCTTGTAACCCTGGTAGCATCAATTGATCGTGGTCACGTCAACAGCATGACATGCATGGTGAAAATTTCACTGGAACTCACACAACAACATACATTGCACAACCCAAGTTCAACTTGTAATTGGTAAGGTCTGGCCTGCCACCATGCCCTTCATTCAGCAGCTTCTCAGCTATGATTTTTGAGTTGGTTTCAACTCCAAAAATACAGCTAGGGACTGTACCCAAAGAGAAATTCATACAAGCAACCATGAGGGCAACAGACTCCTTAGCAGATTCGCCATGATGAGGTCAATAGAACCAAGATACCCAGATCAGGGTAGAGGGCATTCCGAAAGAAGCACATCTACTCTACTGCAGGTTGCATGGTACACTATCCCCACACCTTGACAGTCTTGGCTTATTACTATTCTCTACATTATTCGCTTCAAAATGCATGTGTTAAGAATCAAACAGCACAAAAGCTTCCACCCTCTTCATACTTTTCCACCTTCCTAAGCCTATGGCTTCCAGAAGTACACGATGCCATGTACATGAATTACAGCGGCTTCCTACCAGCATGTCCACAATATTGACACCTGATGTCCTGTAAAAGTAGAAATCAAAATATCTGTGCGCTATCCTACAGGAAACTCATGCCCTTCAACCTCGGAAAAGGATGCCGAATTAGACACAAGCAAATCAAACCAGATGGAGCAATAAATATTTCCTGCCATTGTAGCAGAGAAAATTCTCCGACAAATGAATGGCGAGAATCATGGTCTCCCTCAGACGTTATCCTTTGCAGAAAATGCATGCACCAGGAGGGAACCCGACAAATTCTGCAATGACTTGCTCTGCGGCATCCACGAGAACGGGGAATACAAGCTGACTAGAAACTCCGAGGAGAAAAACCTAGCAACCTGGCTAAGCTTCCAGTCCGCAAAACGGTTCCCTCCCGGATAGACACCGTACCAAACCAGCCGGCCAAGTACACTCACCATAGCTATCAAGCGAATTCTCATCCTTGAGCACACGGCCTTTATATATGAGGCGCTGCTGGAGGGCTGGAATCTCAGATCTTTCCACAAGCAGACCCTTCAACTCCCCCACTGTGCACAACAAATCCACAGCCACAGGAAACTTGTTGCCGTTAGAGCATCGCACGAGCACAGTGACATTTCCGCCCCTTCCTGCTTCCACTGAAGCATCGGGCTCTCCCACCATCGTGCCCCCTTCCTCTTTCCGGACCGCACTCACACGCAGGCACGCGTGCCCCTCCCAAGACCATCCCCTTCTCTGCAACGCCGCTGCAACACTCTGCACACTTGGACAAAACACAACCCCCAAAAAAGAAAGAAAGAGCTTTTGTGCTAGTAAACGGTCCGTTCCCATTTACTAAGGGTTTTCGTTATGCAAACCACATGGGTTGTCGTCTTCGTCATGTACTAGCCCACCAAGATTCCCCTCTCTAGCCATATATCAGGGCTTGCTGCTACATTTCTCTCCATCATGAAGCATAGCAATGACAGCATTGTACCGGGAGGTACGAGCAAGGATCTAGTGGAAGGGGTGGCTGGGTTGGGGAGCACCAATTCCTGTGAAAGAGGCCAGCATGGAGATATTGACCCAGTTCTTGGGAAGCCTGAAGCATTGGGTGCACAATCCGCCGGAGCGTCTTCTGATATCGGGACTGGAAGTCTTGAATGCGATCTGGTTGGTTCCACTTTCGAAATCCAGTGTTTTTGGAAGTACATCTCCTGTAGCATTTTCAGTCCAAACTTATCATGCAGTACAGCTAGTATTTCTGCTGCCATTGGGCTTGTTGTGTTCCTACTTGTATAGTGCATAATTCATGAGGTGGGTTCTTTACTGTAACGGAGAATTTTCTGGAGCCAAGCAGTGCATGACCATTGATCATCACTGGAGCAAAGCCGTGTGGGAAGAAAAATCTCAGAATCCCCTGACAGCCATTGCAGGTAGTTCCCAATCTTACAGAATTAGCACTCCGTTATGTTGCTTTTCAGGTGTGAGAAAAGCCATAAGCACTTGATGCCACACAACTTTCAACACACCTGGCCAGTGAATAGTGTTGAGGGAAGTTGAGATTACGGAGAGTCTGCTTCTGCATAGCGTTGGGACTGCCTGATGAATGAAGCTCTTCAGTTTTAGGTTTTTCCATTGTCTTATAGTCAGGGTTATCTATCTGCCCAATTATGACGTTGTGAAACTTATCTTTAGTCTTTCAAGCAGCCATTTTTGTTGTACGCTTGTAAATTGTGATTGTGAAGGTAACTGTCCATGTACATCTCCCAAAGAGAGCACTGTTGGGGGCCGTCTGTTCTCTTAATCAAAATCTCCAAACAGGAGCATTCTCTGTGCTGCTTTATTCATCCTCCCTATATGTCAGTGATTTGTGTGTCATTTTAGGATGTGAAGCTTGGCAATAGTTCACATGTATGCTCAGTATTTGAAGAATCATTGTTGCTCATAAGTTGTACCCTTTGTTCTAGTGTTGGAGTAACTCCCTGGATGATTGTCAATATTGTCTTGTGTCGCTCTATGGAGAAAATGCGCAGGGGATTTGCTCCATCCTCGTTTCTGCTTGGCACTATAGTGCTTCAGTTTCGTATACCAGGCTTGGCTCCTTATTTACCGTTTCTGTCCATGTAATGCATTTCTTCTTCAAGTCAACACATGCATGATGATTTCACCTCTGACGGCAACTGACTTTGGGCTTTGCAGTTTCACAGCATACAGAACGATATGAGTAACAAGAGTGAGGCTATTTATTCCTCTTTGATTGCAGCAAGTGCCGCTATTGGTACGGCTATGCAACTTGCCACTGAAGAGGATTTAAAAAAGAGACCCTCTCACAAAATTTCAAGTAGAGGACTCAAGAGGAAAAGCAGTAGACTAAATTGGGGCCCAATCGTAAGTGTGATGCAAGACCATGAAGAATTGGCGTATGCAGTTGCTGTGAAAAGGGCGACAAAGACTGAAACTCTTGGTCTTGATTATGGCCCGTGTTATATCAAGCCCAGATCTGTACATTGGTGGGACCAGTATTCAAATCTTGTTATGACCGAGGATCTTGACCGATTCCGGAAGTTCTTTCGTGTCTCTGTTCCCACATTTGAATACATATGTGGCCTTGTTGCTTCCGATTTGGAAAAGAGACCTCCTCCAGGCTTGAGAACTATTGTTGGACGTTGGATGGATATCCCAAAGCAGGTCGCAATTGCTTTGAGGCGCCTTGCCACCGGGGATTCTTTCATGACAGTGGGGGAGATGTTCGGGGTTGCTGATTCAACATGTGCCAAGGTTTGCGGAAGGTTCGTCAAGGCTTTGGTTCAGCGGGCCATGCCAAAACACCTCCATTGGCCTGAGGGTGAGGAATTGGCTCGTGTAAAGGTTGGGTTCGAAAATTTCCATGGCATTCCACAATGTTGTGGTGCCATTGATTGCACCCATATACCATTGGAGCTCTCGAAGAAAATGCGAATGTCCGACTATTATGATCGAGATCACAATTGCAGCATGATTCTTCAGGCAATTGTTGATGCAGAAGTCAGGTTTACGGATGTCTTTGTAGGTTTAGGGTCTATGCATGATGCTCAGGTTTTCAGCGGTTCTCCCCACTTCCATCTTGTTTGTAGTGGACAACGTTTGAATGGGCAAGTAGTGGAAATTGAAGGCATGCAAGTCAAAGAGTTTATCATTGGAGATGCAGGATATATCGGTAGTGCACACATGCTCGTTCCATGGCCTGGTCAAAATCTTCCAGGAATCTACGACCAGTTCAACTACAAACTTTCTTCCACAAAGATGGTGGTTGAGCGTGCATTTGGCATTCTCAAGGGAATGTGGCGCATTCTGAAGACTGCCATGGTAAACCCTGATTTGGGCAAAGTTCCTAATTTAATCTCCGCCTGTTGTATCCTGCACAACATCATCATAGACAGGAGACAAGAAATAGATGAGTCTGTTGTTTTGTGGGGTCATCATGACGAGGGTTACCGCAACGAGTACTCTCATACAACGACTGTAGATGAAGCAAAACAACTGCAAATGGTCATGGCCAAACATTTGTCTCCTTGATGCAGTACACTTTCATCAATAAAGTTTTTCAATTTAAATTGATACAGTCAGAGTGTAGTGCTCTAGTGCTACCACTCCATGATCATATGAACAAACTACATCATATCCTAGAGATGGAACAAGAATAACTCTTTGATTTCAATTGCCAGGTTTTTTCATTGCTTCTCCAATGGTTTTTAACCCCTCCCCAATACTTAATAGAGCTTTTATGTAACCCCGTCCCAAATCAGTGGTATGCACCAGGCGTTCCCTTTCAAGATCCAAGATTTCCCGATGGCGAGTGTCTTCTCGGTGAACTCGCTCTTTCTCCAATTCAATTGATTCTCGGTGCCGAACATCTTCACGATCTTGTCCCGTGAACATTGCATTCACCATCTCCTTCCTGTTATTTTCCATTGCTGAAATAGCTTCTTCGGAAACTTTTGCAGACAACCGGCGCTTCTTGGTGTTGTGGATGTCACTAGATTGATCCCCTCCCCCATCCTGGGAAGACTGACCCTCCTCCACGGGGCTACCTAAACATAACATTAACCAGTGGTTGGATATTGTTTGCCATTAGAATCTTTGACAGTGAGGCCTTGGCATACCTATCATTCCAAAATGCCATAGCAATCAAGTGTGCCTACGCTCAAAACTGTCAACAGAACTGGGTGGGGGGGGCACCCTAAAGAATGTTCATATTCCTTTTCCCAGCAGATTTATTGACATTGATGACCATCGCATCCCTAGCATTCCAAAATGCCATAACACTCAAACATCCAATGCCGTGATAGCAAGTAAGGAGCACAATGCCTATGTGCAAAACGATCATGATAATGAACCAGATCAGGGGGGGGGACCCTAAAGAGTGTTCAGATTTTTTGACCACCAGATTTTTGTCCCAGAGGACCGTGGCAACCATAGCTTTCCAAAAGCACGCATAGATCCAATACTGTGAGAGTAAGGAGCAATCAAGAGTGCCTATGTGCAAAACTGTCAAAATAATGAAGTAGACCTGCCACCCTAAAGAGTGTTCACATTTTCTTTTTCAGTGGAGTTTTAGATAGAGAGGACTGTCACGCCGTTTCTCCCGTTCAAAAATGTCATGGCACTCAAAGATCCGACACTGTTAGAGCAAGTAGTAGCATCATCCTCTAACCATGTGCAAAATTGGGAAAACAGTTCACCAGATGTGGTTTACTGCCAAAGTTTTCAAGCACGGTTTCAATTGAATGTACCTCTATTGCTTGGTCTCCTTGATGAATCAATGGGGAGGTTTCCTGGGTCAACAGCCTGTGATTTTTGAGGAAACCATTGGCACAATGCTTTGTACACACCCTCATCAAGGAGGCATTTTGGAAATTTAGGGCTAGTGCTCTCTCTTCTCTCTTGAGGATTCATCTGAAAATAGCTCCGACGACCAGAGGGGATGCGTCTTTCATAATAAAAAACTTTCTTGAAATCTGCCGACAGCTGCTCCCACTTCTCCTGGATTTGGTTTTTGGATCGCAACACTCCACGCTTAGCCATTTCCTCCTCCATTGCTGACCACCTTTCTGCGGCTGTGCTCATCAAAGTTCTCCTATTTGCCCCAGGTCCATGCTTTTCCCAATCCCTTCGCTTGCACTCCACCAAGATCGTTGTCTCAGCTGCTGTCCATTTTCCATGTTTGTAAATTCGCCCAGCAACCAGCCCTTGTGGCGCTCCATAGCCAGTGGTTTCTTCATTGAAAGTTTGGGTCTCGAAGAGAATCTCATCTTGTAAAGCCATCGTAATGAAATTGACGTAGCATAGACAGTCCAGTTTGAATGGTGCAAAATATTACAGGCCTAACTGCGAATTGGGAGAAGGTGCACTAGAACGTCATAGGCTCTATACATCAGCACATGCCTATGAGCGCATTCAACTGCACACAAAATATCAGGCTTGATGAGAACCTTCAATCCAAACATTCCCTGCCATGCGATGAAATTCTCTATGCCGGGAAATTTGGTCTCCTTCAGACGTTACCCTTTGCGGAAAATGCAAGCACCCGACAAACTCTGCCATGACTTGCTCTCCCAATTGGCATCCACGAGAACGGGGAATACAAGCTGACTAGACACTCCTAGGAGAAAAACCCAGCAACCTAGCTAAGCTTCTAATCCGCAAAACGGCTCCCTCCCGCACATACCAGGGAACTTGTTGCCGTTAGAGCATCGCGCGTGCACAGTGACATTTCCGCCCCTTCCTTCCTCAACTGAAGCATCGGGCTCTCCCACCATCATGCCCCCTTCCTCTTTCCGGACCGCACTCACACGCAGGCACGCGTGCCCCTCCCAAGACCATCCCCTTCTCTGCAACGCCGCTGCAACACTCTGCACACTCGGACAAAACACAACCCCAAAACGGAACGAACGAATGTTTTTTTGCTAGTAAACGGTCCGTTCAGGGCTTTCGTTATGCAAACCACATGGGTTGTCGTCTTCGTCATGTACTAGCCCACCAAGATTCCCCTCTCTAGCCATATATCAGGGCTTGCTGCTACATTCCTGTCCATCGTGAAGCATAGGAATGACAGCATTGTGCCGGGAGGTACGAGCAAGGATCTAGTGGAAGGGGTGGTGGGTTGGGGAGCACCAATTCCTGTGAAAGGGGCCAGCATGGAGACATTGACCCAGTTCTTGGGAAGCCTGAACATTGGGTGCACAATCCGCCGGAGCGTCTTCTGATATCGGGACTGGAAGTCTTGAATGCGAGCTGGTTGGTTCCACTTTCGAAATCCAGTGTTTTTGGAAGTACATCTCCTGTAGCATATTCAGTCCAAATTTATCATGCAGTACAGCCAGTATTTCTGCTGCTATTGGGCTTTGTTGTCTTCCTACTTGTATTGTGCGCAATTCATGAGGTGGGTTCTTTGCTTTAACGGAGAATTTTCTGGAGCCAAGCAGTGCATGACCATTGATCATCACTGGAGCAAAGCCGTGTGGGAAGCAAAAACTCAGAATCCCCTGACAGCCATTGTGCAAGTAGTTCCCAATGATACAGAATTAGCACTCCGTTATGTTGCTTTTCAGGTGTGAGAAAACCCTAAAACACTTGATGCCACACAACTTGCAACACACCGGGCAGTGAATAGCTGAGAAAGCAAATATCTCGCAAGCTTCATCTGCTACTGAGAGAAAAACTCCATTTCGGCACATCCTGACCAGGTATCTATTAGTGTCCCCAAACAAAATCACCCATCATTAGCTGAGGAAATGCGAACGAATTGTTGTGTGTTGCGTATTCACCTGAAGAATATGCACAAAGATGGATAGAAACTGGACAATCCTTCAGACCCAGTTAGAAAGGATGCTATCTGAGCACGACGTACAGGAATAAAAATGTGTCACTGCTGCCTTAGGCTTGCATGCGGAGCTACCAATCCTCTCCTCTGCCTGTGCAACTCCATTTAACCACACTTTTGTCCAGCGAGGCAGTCTGTGAAGACAAAGGGGTATTAAGCTGGCTCCTTAACAAGCTACACTTGAACTGCACATGCAGGTTTGTTTTTCAAAAGCCTGTTTCACTTCCTTGGCACATCCTTCAGACATATGCGCAAGGGTAATGAGCACAACATGCATTCCGGCTCATTAGTTTTAAGTGGGGTGAACAATTTAGAAGCCACCAGAAGCACTGTGTTGCTCCTTAAAGTGGTTTTAAGTTTGCCTGGGAAGCTTTGCTGGAACATATCACAGGCACTCAATTAAGCTACATTTGCTAGTGGCTCAGATCCAGGTTACTGGAATCATCAAACAAGCCACCGTTTCTGCTTGCTTGAAAGGGTTTCTGTAAACAGCTACAATGTGAATTCCGTAGATTATTGATTGAAGCTAAGTCGTCTGGAGAATCTGAATTAGGTAGTGCCGGTTTGATGGGGTGATAGAGTTTCTGTCGTCAAATTTAAGTAATCTGGGAGAGGTTCTTTCTTACACGCAGGGGTGTGGGCTAGAATCTATCCAGACTCAGATTTCACGCATGTTAGCAACCTGATTCTTTTGTCAAGGAAGTGTAACAGCAAGTACCTGTATGGACATGTGCAGTGCAGGACTGTTCTCTCTCAAGGTTATATCTGACAGGTGGATGTCATTGCACATTCGCCGATCAGGAATTCCTTGCTTTGGGTACCTACTTGTACTATGCTCTGCGAACAACACATCCGTCCCAGGACACCGCTGATGTACAGAGTTCGAAATGTGGCCATGCTTGCATGTATATTGCTATCAGATTTGGCCACCTGGGATAAGTAGATGGGGCTGAACTGATTGAAAGTGGGCATTGTATCATATGCCTGAACTGATGCAAGCTCTCAAGTGTTTCCTGCCAGCAAGAGTGATGGGGTTTGTCACATCAACGTGTTGTCTTTGATGATACAGTAGTGAGGTCAGTGGCCAATCTCAGTACCTTGTACTTCATCCAACATCAAGACAGCTATTATCTGGTATTTCAAAGTGCAAGCCATTGGCAGCCCACTTTTGCCCTCTTATCGAGACATCCATATCGTGTGCCCTGGATATGGCTGGAAAGGTACAGCTCTGTAGCAGTCGATGTGACTTTTGACTCTTGCATTTCATTTCAAAATGGCAGGCTCAGTACTGGAGTGCCTGTGCCATCACGAACCTCACCAACCACTCTGGGAGATGGGTGTTCCCAGCAGTGCAAATGAGATCCCAAGGTGATTCCAAGAGAAGAGGCTTTCAAACCAAAGTAGGAGCTTCTTGCATAGCCTTCAGGTTTATCCCAGGATGAGCATGTCAACTAAGGTGCTGACTCTGTGATCTCCTTGGTTCTCAGTGCTCTGGTTAAGAATTGTGTTGATTGATGCTATGGTAAAGAGCCTCCTTAAAAAGCATCTGGAAGGCCAGAATTACCTTTCCCAGCACTAGAGGGAGTCCCCTGTGCTGGTAGTTGAACTCACCCACTCTTCTCATGGGCCCATCTCTGCTTTTCTGCTCTAATCAAATGAACCACATGGCCTATGGCCACAAGACTATGATAAGCATCGGCTAATGAATACACGCCGCGATTGAATGTTGATGTTGGGCAGGCCAATGGGTTTCATGGATTCAAGGGGATCTAAGGCTGGATCCCTCGAGCATATTCGTTGTTGGAGGACAGTCTCTATGCACATGACACTCTCTACACATTGATGACAAAAGGTCATGATATTGGTGGAGAGGGGGCCTTAGCATTCATGACTACAAATGGCAGGGGTCGACCTTCTAGGGGCTGTGGTGGAGCCTGCCTGGAAAAGACAAAGGTTCCCACTGTTACCTTCATCGGCATCGTATCTCATTCTTGTGATATAGACTTGGAAGCTCAGCTGTGGCTTCTTACCACAGTGCTATACCTGTGCCAGCAGCTCCAAAGAGAGCATGATGATGTCTGTGCCTGCGGGTAGTGAGTGAATGCTGGTCTCTTTCTTAAATCCGTTTCTGAGATATTAAACATACTGCCTCTGGGAGTGGTCTGTGTTCCAGTAGAAACAGTCAATGAGAATGTAGTATTTTATGGTGACTCCACAAGGGAAGTGGGGCACAACTTATCCACAAATCACTAGTGGATGAAGCAGGAGAGGTGGTGAGGGAAAACTCTATGCTGTAAAAACCCAAATTGGACATGTCTATAGCTAACCACAAACACAATAACCAAGAATTAGGATTCCAGTCTACACTGCTGCCTTTTCAACACTGTATTTTCTTCCAGTCTGCAGCTGATCACCAGCAGCATTCTCTTCTATTCCTTTAGAGTTTCAACGTACTGTTGAGAGCACACCCCACTACTCTCTTTCAACACACAACATACCATCTTGAGGATGATTGGAAGAAGTATTGCCCTTTCCCATTTTGTTAACTTTATGCCCTGGCTAACGTCCTCTGTAAATCCTTGATATTGTGGGACCCCAAAAGACTGAACAACCAAGTCAATCACTACAAACTATCTCACCTAACCAACTCTCTTTGCCACATCTTTGGACTGGTTTTAGTGAAGTGTTTCTTCAACATTCTAGGACTCGTTCACTACAGAGAAAAAGTAAGATCCTTTGTCTTTTCTTTGTACTTTGTACCTTGCTAAGCGCTACAAACAAGTCATGTTTGTAGTTTTATCCCTGAAAAGGTTAAAGATTCTGAGCCAAGAGCGTACCCTGACAATTGTATGCATATAGCTGTGCTTTGATGTGGTCTACCACTTATAGGCAATGGTACCCAGGAGACTCAGGTGCGTGTTTTAGGTGAAGGTTGCAAGACTATTTTTATCATCATCATACATTTACTCTGTACCAGGTTAGTAGGTGTGGTACGAGAACCGAGTATCTCTGCAAAGTAGGTGAGACTCGAGAGTTGAAATTGCTCGGTCATGAAGAGGTATAGTTTCTGACGTGAGGCCGGTGATGCTATGAATGCAATATCAAAATCAAAATCGAAATCTCGATTGTTGATGGTAGAAACACATTTAAAGAAACCCAGGATGCAGTTTTGAGCGTTTGGTGTGCCATACTTACTACTTTGTTAAGGTACTTTTGGAAGAACTGCTTACTTCAGAGAATGTGGATGTCTTTTCAGATCATATGAGAATGCTACCAAGGAAAGACATGAATGGATTACGCTGAATCAGGTAGTCCTACGGGAGATGGGACACCCTTCTGCTTGGACATTCAATCCACTATTGACATGTTTTGAGAGAAAAAGGAAACTGAGGCCTTCCCTGTTTCCATCCAAAACTGCAGATATAATGACGATGATTGGAAGTCAGGAAACACAATCATCCTTTGCAATGTGCAGAGCTTGGCTTTAGCCAGTAATGACCACGGAAAGGCCCAAAGCTTCCCAGCTTGTCTTGTATTGTCCCGCTATGGCAAGATTTTGATCAGGCACTCATTCACAAAACGAAGGTAAAATCCTACCTACCTTTTCAGGTAAGCCCTCCAAGTTCTTGGGGTACCTTTTCTTTGTGGGGGTCAGGGCCCACATTGATTGGCCTCGGAAAAGGTCGGAATATTGAACCATCAACCAAGGGTCTTTGGAATACACTTCATAGAGGCCCAGACCATATCAGTGCTTTCCCCTCAACATTCAGATTTGCATTTGGATATTCTCCCCTTGCAGTGTGGATTCTGGAATGTGGCTCCCCTTAGGAAGCGTGGAAAGGTGCTTGCGCACTGACAACCAGAGAGAGCAGTGTAATAATTTGTAATACCTGACAACGCTCCAACGTTTCGTCCGCCGACCTCGATGGTCAATGCCAGGGTTGGGAACTTAGTCAGCTGTCAGTGATTGCCTATCTTAAGGTAACATATTTCTCTGCATTTCAAAGGACAGCCTCATTCCACGAAGGGAGCTTCCAATCGCCATGCCCAGATATGTGATGAGTTATGCATTTGACAGGCTTTCTAACCCACATGTCCTTTTGCTTGCATGTCCATGGTCTTACTCCCAAAAAATACCTGCAGAGTTCCTGCAGACGGGTCATGTTTGGGTTGTCCTTCACTGTGTACTTTCAGGCACACAGTCTCTTAACAGAATTCAGACCTTAAACATCTCCTAAAAGCCCAACAAAGTCCTACCGGGCTGACCTATACATACATACATGGATTGGAGTAACATGATATGGAAGTTTGAGTAGCCCAACACAATGAAAAGACGACCCTACAACCAAACGAGATTCTGGGCCTGTGCAAGGAGCTTCATCATCCAGAATAGTGAGTCCATCTCTCATTTCGACTACGAAGAGGAACCCTTACTCCTACCAAATGCAACACCCGCTACAACTACGGTACTTTGTCGCTTTCGTGCGCCTTTGCCACCTGGGCTCCACTTTCCAATTGTTAATCTCAAGCAAATGTTGAAAGGGTCCCCTTGCTGATGCGTAAAAGTGCATAAGAGTGGGCAAGCTCTCAGACTGGGTAGGCCTCCCTCCCTTATCATGCTCGGTGTCACCGTCTTGTTTTATTGGGAAGGGGCCTCAAAACTGTTTCCTTGTCGCTTTCCAGAGCTGCTGGAGTGCCCACAACATGCACACTCATGTAGCAACTTTTGTGATGGCATGTGAGGGGGAGCCAATGAATTATTGTTCAATTATATTGCCCCGAGGCTTTGCATGCTCGACACACCACATGTTGATTCCATCGTCTTGGGTGGGCTGCATATCATATTCCTCACTTGTTGTGGCAAATCACTCGCTTGAAACAGCTCTTCAGGAAACCAAGTCTCACACTCTTTTCATGGGCAACCATGAATCATGCAGTGATGGGGAGAACACCGAGGTCTGCATCATGTTGATTACATCAACCATCTCTCTCTCTTGTTCAGTGGGGCCCAGAACACAGTTTCAGACATCCGATAACTGAACTCCAAACCTCCATAGTTTCTGGCTAAAACACCACCACATGTTTTGCTTCCCTGACTACTTCCGAGCACCCACATACAGTTGACAAACAATGGAGAAGCTCACTCATAGCAGATATGCCTTCAGAAACTTGTGCCTTTGAAATCTGTCTTGTCCCTCTCCGCTCTTGATCCTCAAACGGAGGAGTATCATCATCAGGGGAGAGGGATAAGAAGGATGTCAAAGATCAAGAGGGGAGATCCTCATGTAGTCATAATATTGTGATCAGTTTGAAGCGGCACCACAGTGAATTGAATCAATGCTCTGAATTTTTACTGACACCATGTAACAACTACCTGCTTTTAATATACTCTCATTTACCATGCCTCTTGCTAAGCCCATTTTTAGCCTTTTTACTTATTTATTTATCCCCCTTCGCCCCCTAATGAACCTATGTATGTTTAGTTGACTATTTTGGGATGCCATTCCATCCATGGTCATGCATCCATTTCTATCACACATTTGACTATGGTGCTAACTTACTATAGAAGTGTTACTTTTTAAATTCTTACAAAAAAGGCCAACAAGCCCCATGGCCACATTTAACCCTGCCATTTTTAACTCTGCTGTTGAGTCACTCAATACCCACTGTTGGGTGGTGGTTATTTGATTATTTTCATCGATAGCCGATCTAGTCACTTCCAATTTTTGGATGTTGTCATTTAACATCCGGTTGCTCACAAATCATGCCCCTTAATTATAGTGGGAGGAGAAAACAACCTCTTTCATAATAACCTTGTGTTGAAGGCTTGCGATTGAGGCACTTCCCAAGGGAAAGGGGAGAAAATCATACAACAGCCAACTATGTAGCAGGATATGACCCCAGAATCGTGTGGGTGGCACTCAGTGCTCTATCCAACTGAGCTACTGACTGTTGGTCGATACTTTGGAATGGCGACACCATAATATACACTTTTTTCGACAAGAATCAGCCTTTTTTCTATAAAACAAACTTCCATTTATAGTAGTGAGGAGGAGTGTACAGAATGGGCATGATGCCAACATGCGGACCCCAAAGCCACCCGGGCATGATGCATGATGGCATCATGCTGCTACGGTACGAGGCATGGCTATGGTACATGGCGAGAACACATTAATGCAAACGGCTACTTCGAGGTAAAATGCATTTATGATGGACCTAATCCCGAGTAGATCGGTCTTACGTTAAGACCCATGTACATTGTTGTACTAGTTTTATTAGAGGGATGAGAGTGGAGCCTCCGAGGTAAGACTTAAGTAAACGGTTACTTATTAGGAGGTCACTTGAGAGGTTGCTTCTGAATCATGAAACCCTGCTGATTTCTTGTATGCTAATCCATTCGAATCTGAGACGGTGAGAGAGAAGATCACCCATTATGACAATCTGTGTAAAGCTTTGTAGAAGACCCAAATGAGGTGACTGTGTAAGCTTACAAGAGTTTTTGCTTGACTAGTGAAGCATTTGGGTTGATCGTAGAGGAGGGAGCATTCATGACACCACCACCACCACCATCATGCAACTGGCCAACCTTGGAAGATGGCGTGCTGGCACATAGCTAATGACACAGTCTTCGAGGACCCCAAACGAGGGAGGAAGACGTGGCTTCGAAAGTTTCGCATGTTTAGCTTACCTCATGTTGCTATGTTCCCTGCCAAATTTGATACATTGACTGAATCTGTGGGGTGCAGGAGAGGAGGATGACAATTGTGTTGTGTATTTTATATTTCCTCCCAGGAAATGGCGGTATGTGCTGAGAACCACACCACCCATGTCAACTGAGGAACTTACTGTTGGTACAGTTGAGTCAGAGGAGCCTGAGCGGTGCTAGCTATTCCTGTGGTAGCTGGTTTCTTCCATTTGGCAGGTTTCGTCGGAGGAATGGACTGATCTGTATAGCGGTGCTCATCAGTGACAGATCGATAGCCTCATGCAAAGCGACTCACGCAGAACAATCTCGATAATTGATCTCGTCTCTCACCCCACACGTCTTCTCACTCTACTCCTTCTAGATTGAGAAGTTCTAATTACACTCAGGGCTCTGTACAGGAAAAAAGGTGGGCTCCTTATAGTAGTAGGTAACTCCTTGACTGATATTACTTCAGAACTTTTGAATTGTCATTCTGCGCTGCGCATCAGAGATCAAAGAAAGCCTAGCAGGCACGGCCCTTCCCTGCGGTGATCCAGGCACCATTAAAGCTCGGATTCCCAAATTCTCTCTCATTATTCCCCCCTCTGCAGCCGGGCGTGCTGCGTGGGCGAGGAATGAAGGACGCGGTGGTGCTCACGACGCTGCACGAGGCCCGGCTGCGCAGCATCGATCTGCGAGCCCTCTCGTCACCTTCCTCGCTCCTCGACGCGCGTGCGCCAGACATTCATTCCTCCGTCAACGTCTCGCTGCGACTTACCGGCCATCACCTGCCCCGCCCTCCGTACTGTACTCCGTCCCTATCGACCTACTTCGTATATACGCGCCCTCTCTATACGTCCAAGTGTCGGTACGTTCAGCTGTTCCGGGTCGCTTTTGGACCCGGCTTACCTGTCGCGGTTACTTCCGGACGGTTGGCTCATCTGCCGTGCCATGTGCCATGGATGATGGACGGATGACAAAAAACCTCCCTCTTTCAAGCCGCACATGGATGAAAGTATCATTCTGCATGAGAAATAGTGTCTATATATGTCCGCTTACTATAATTGCAGATTAAGAATTGGAGAATACTAGGATTAATGTTAGGACTTAATTCACACGTGCAATTTCTGACAGGACGGACGCGGATTCTTGGCACGTCAAAATCTTCCCCACCATGGAACTGCAGGGTTACATGGGATGGAGTGTAAACTCCACCGGGGGTTACACCATCTTATGCGGAGTGTACCTCCACTCAATGTAACTCGCACTCGGCCTCGAAATTTGACAAGTCCAAGATGGACTAAGAGGAGTTACACAAGACACAAGGTGACACTGCCAAGGGTTTCAGCAACCCAGAACGGGGTTACACTAGCAACATATCGGAAATCAAACGCAGCTCCTGCCTACACTGCCATCCCCTTTTACTAGTAGGCTACTCACCACTGCTTGACAAACTTCTGCATTCTAAAGCATTTAAGAATGACTCGTGGGTACGAGGGGGTGGGGAGGATTTGACAGGGCCAGCCGGATCCCTGAATCTGGCGAAAGTACCGTCAGATGACACGCATGCATTAAGTTCTTAATTATTCCTATTGTTTTTTTTATGGATTATAGATTACTATAGATTGTCATAGATTACAATTATAGTCTATAGCTTATAGGTTATTTTAGATTGTAGATGATAGATTATAGCAGGTGGGTTCTTTGTGCTTTGCCTCTAACTGAAACAACCCTCCTGAGTTGCAGCCGCGCCCAGGTGTTTTCCTAATATCAAAATAAAATAAAAATAAAAAACCCTGCACCCACATGAAATGTGTGTGGAGAGCACTAATAATTCATTAGCAGTACTGATGTTGTTCAATGGAAGTTGTGCAGCCATCGGACCGGTGGATAAACTCCCTCACCGATAACATTGTGTGTGTAAGTGACGGAGGCGCACCAATGTACAAAATGTTGATCTATTTTGCGGCTAAACAAGCCTTACGACAGCCAGCGCCCAGTTCGGGATCCTAGCAACTAGCGAGGATTGGACAAAATATGCAATTCACAAGGATCCGCAAAGAAAACAAAAGCACCCGCAAGTAACAGGAGCGATTTCGTAATAAGCAGCAACTTACCCAAAGTGCGATGGTGCGGATGATCACTGCTAAGTTATTCCGCCAACTGACAAAGATTTTGCGAAGACTTGTAAGTAGTCCGAGGCGACTGAAAGTCCACTTCAGTAGCAACAGTGGGCAAGGCATTCATCCTTCCAGAAGAGAATTACCTGCATGTAGGTTACATGGGAAGTCAGTTTGTCAACTGCAAAGCGGAAGTTAGTTAGGCACCAGACTCGGCCGACTGGGTCAACTGCAAATTAGGAGGCTAATCGCGGCCGTTAAGGCAGGCCGAAACACCGGGTAGGCCTTTCGGGGGCAGGCGGCAGACACGCGGCGGGCGCGGTGGGGCCCGGGCGGGCGAGCCGCCCAAATAGCGGGCGACACCGGGGCTGGTGGCGTTGCCCTACACTGCGCCTGCAATGCCGGCTACTGTGTCGTGGTCCGTCTCGGCTCCCGCGTCGCGCTGTTTGTAGTCATGTCGGAAGCGCGCATGGAAGGGAGAGAGCGAGAGCAAGGAGAGATGGCGGTGATACAAGAATGGGTTTTGGAGAGAGGAAGGAGGAGTATGTGGTGTGTCTGGGGAGGTGGGGTGTGCAGGAGCTACATGGGTTTGAGAGAGGGAGAGAAGGGAGTGAGTGAGATTCGATTCAACTGGTGGGGTTGCTAGGATCTAGAGTCTAGTTTTGCTGAATACGTGTAAGTGTTCTGAAGAGATTGCATTCTGTGAATGTATGTATGTCTGTGGTGGTGGCATTTTTCCCGGCATCCCCTTTCCCGGTGGAAGCAAGTTGGCAAGAGTTTCATTTCCGCTGGAATCTAGCGCCAGCTATTGGTGTCTGTGAAGGCGGGGAGGCGGGGAGTCTCCTGTTTTGACTCGGGATTGTGTTCGTAACTCCCTCCTGTGATCCTGGATTGAATTTGAAGAGCCGTTTCTCCCACTGCCATGTAACGGCTTATTTCCAATCTCGGCTGCATTGCAGACTTGAACCGCCTGTAGTTTTCTCCTTGTATATTTCTACCGTCTCTGTCTTGTAAGGTTGGGAAAATTCTGTAGCCTTTCGCTGCACGCGTCCGATCGTGAGGCTTGGATTTTTAGGGGGCCCTTGGTGTGTCGCATTCTCGTTCTGATTCTCCATTCTCTGAGTGTCAGATTGCGCTCGAACCTCCTGCTCGTTCTCCATTTCCAGCGATCAACTTCGCTGACGTGGTTTTGTGCCCCACCTCATCTGCTTCCGTAGGACTTCCTTTGTCAAGTGCATTTGTCACGACGTCTTCTCCACAGCGCGGAACTTCATTATACTAGACAAGCACATGAGTTCTTCGAAGTATAGATTTGTAAGTTATATGATCTAAGTTCGTTGTTCTTTCCATATTCCTCCGATCTCCATGCCACTTCTTGCATGTGGGTTATCATATCTCTATATTTATTAGTATTCTCCAGAATGGATAGCTGTCATACGGACTCTTCACTATCTCTTGGTAGTCACTATACTTTGGACAATTATCCAGTGCGAAAGGTCTGAAACGACGTCGAGGAAAAAATTGTGGAACCGAACGGCCTTGAGTCTATGCAACGCTAGAACCTCTTCGCAAAAATTGTCAGCGCGATCAGGTTCCTGCAACTGATTTTGAGGATCTCAAACTCTCCGTAAAGTCTTGACTTGCAGTGCATACACACGAATTTCCTTTAGTGGCGATTGAGAAGTTTCAGCTTGGTTCGGACCTCCACAGATCCACGATTGGGCACCTACCTATCCATCGAAGATAATAGTACCTACGTGCTCCTGGAGTTGGGTAGATGAAGACATGGAGAAATAGACATATGCGAACTATTAATTCTAGCTCCCCGACCCACCTTTAGAGAGATTCGTAGGTCGGTAAAAGTACCCGAAACAGTCAAAATCCTTCGACCAGCATGCAACGACAAGGAAGTGCATCAGGGCTGGCTCGGCGCTGCAAAGCAAAATCTCGAGGTTCCATGGTTCGCTTTTTATGGTTCTCTGGCTACCTTAGCGTCAGCTTGGCAGCGCTGCTGTCTACATTTCTTTTTCCTGATTTGCTTTACATCTTGCGCCAGCGGCATCCATACCCGCAGCCTTATTTGCTATCAAAGGTACTTCTTCCAAACTCAATGTTCTTGCAGCCAATATGAAACGAAGTTCTGGTTGCGGTCTCTGTGAAAGGAATTCCCTGGGGGTGATGAGGGATAAGACGACTCTCGTAACTGACATTGTGCACAGGCTTATTCCCCTAAAGGAAACCTGTGATATTGGAAAGCTTTCACGGTGTAACGGCCCTCAATTTCTAGGTGGAATAGTTGTAGGAAATTTAGGGAAATCCTCAGGATGAGGATATAGTGGGCAATGTGGGTTTAAGAGTTTTTCCAGTCTTATTTTCACATGAAAAGTTCGAAGGAAGAGATCATAATGCTGTACATGTGATGCAGTTGATCTGGTATTTTTCGGATTCTCTGTACTTGTGGGAATAAGGTTATGAGGGACTGTATCATTCAATGAAGGATCTCTAGACATAGTTAAGGAAATAACTCTGTTGTGGTCTGTCATTTGGCAGGGCAGAAGTCTGCCGGAACATAGAACAAATGTAGACATTCACACATCCAAGAATATACTATGCTTGCTATTTGATCAGAGGAACATAAGAGTGCATCCTTCCAAAGATGGAATACTCCTACAGTTGCCAAGAAGTAGACTTTCCCTGTTTTGTTGTTTTGCAAACTATCAAACCAGAGTATTCCTTACTGCTGTGTAAGAGGTTGAAGCTGGATACATTTTACTATAGAGCTGTGTACAATGGATTCTGAACAGCAAATAATTGAGTGGTGCAAGTAAATGAGCTAGCTGAACCAACTTCACTCATGCCATGCTGCAGAGTGCACCTCTCAGCATGTCTGACCAGGGGCACTCCTCACTGCATTTTTCAAAACAGCTTGCTTGATAAATTTGAGGTTCCTTACCCAATGCTGTTTGGACCTTGATTCTCACCGTTCATAAGATTGAGGTACCTTGGCATGAAAGTCCACTTACCTGAATTCAGGTAGGTTCTGTTGTACCACACTGAGGGGATTGGTAGGAATGAAATTGCCACTGTGCAACATCTTCCAAGTTGCTTATGATGCAATAAGGACAAGTTTGGAAGCGTTTACAGTTTGTCACTCCTGTGAAGGAGTAGATGCCAATGTGACAAGTTTTGAAGCTTTTGTCATTTGAGAACATTTCCCTTCTCTTTGGCTGCTTTGTCAGAGTACTGGCCCTTGGACCGGTATGAAGCTTTATATCAGAGTGTACACATTTTGTCATAATTCACAATGTCCATGGGCGTCTAGGGGGCACTGAAGTATGTGTTTCTTTCATGACATTTCTCAGATTAAGCCCTACCAGAATCTCCGGCAGAGTGATCTTGGAATGCAGAGCAGAATTGGTGAATTGAGTTGGAAGCAAGAGGTTGTTCCTCCTCATTTGTCACGGTCCAAGAATCTGGATGTACATATTCACCATAGTGAGCTCGATGAGAAGGTGAGAGGCTCTCACCCTTTGACACAGATGTTGGTTTAGAAAATTTCATTTTTTCGGAGGGAGAATTGGAGAAGTAATGATGCACTTAAATTGGCTCATATTAGGGAGCCACTTTATCATCCAGCATTGGCCTAACTTGGTGTCGAGGTGCAGTCAGTCCTCTTGCGGTGCACAATGTTTCCCTAAATAGGTGCACCGCAATATATATGTTTGAGGTTATAGGTGGTGCACCACAATGGGTACTTTTATCCTAGTGCTTTACCTAAAGCTTTGATATACGTACCATATGTTGTCCATAGTAGTCACTGATCTGAAATTGTCAATCGAGGCTTGAAGCTAAACCTTCGAAATTTTATAGCTGTGGCCTAATGTTTCAAAGGCTGCTGCCATTGCTGTAAGACCTGAAATTACTTGTGGGATGAAAGCAGCTTTGGAGTCCTCCCCCAAATAGAGGTTTTGTTCCATGTGTTGAGGCAAGCCCTGCATACCGTGGTTAGTCTCTTACCCCTTTTTGAGCTACAGTATCCTTTTCCACTGATGACTTTGTTGTGGCACTTAGTCTTTGGGCATGATGGTATAACGGTTTGTTATGGTCTTGCAAGCTTTGGACATGGATGTAAAGTGTCAGCTCTTTTCATCTGAGTAGCAGTGCTGCAAATTGTCTGGATGTGCCTGACAACCCCTTTTTGGATTCTGGTAAATGACGAAGCAGGTCCAGTCAAGACTAGAGGTTATCTTCTGGTACAGAGTAATGGAGGCCTCAATCAGATGCGAGCAGGGGTAAGACTTCCCAGCCTTTTAGCACAGTATTACTGAGTATGGCCCTCATTGTATGTACTACTTGCATCGAGCTGTTGTCGTACCAAGTATTTGTCTTTTGCCTCTTGCATGCTTGCATTCCCAAAGGAACAGAAGGCTGTGTTTGATAAGTGGTCTGACTAGTCTGTTGACAAATCTGTACCAGGGGCAAGTACAGTAGGTTAGTAACTCTTGTGCATGTATCTTTAGGTCTGTTCTGCTAACCCTTTGATCAAACTTGCAGATTTGTGACATGGTGGCAGTGGCACGCATATTAAATGCTACCCTGGTGGTTCCAGAACTGGATAAACGATCTTTTTGGCAGGATTCTAGGTGATCCACGTTTTCTACTGTTTGTCCATGCAATGACAATGTGATTCCTCGAACTGTTCTGACCTTACGTTAGTACAAGGTTTCTGTGCTTCTCTTCTATTCGACAAACTTTACTTTCTGCTGCGAGTGTGCAATGGTTGCCTTCCAGCATCTAGCACATGCACTCTTATAGAAATAAGTTGTTGCATGAATAAAAAGTTACCAGCACAATGTGCAAAATTGGGTGCCACTTAGTAAGATCTACAGATTGATCATTTGACTATGTTGCTGGCATAATTGTCCTAAACTACTCATTTTACTGTTCAGCAATTTTTCAGATATTTTCGACGTAGACTACTTCATAAAGGCATTAAAAGGGGATGTACATGTGGTGAAGAGGCTTCCTAAGAACCTTGTCTCTGCACCCAAAGCCATCAGGCAGTTTCGGAGCTGGTCCCGTGTAAAATATTATGAGGACGAAATTGCGCGTCTCTGGCAAGATCACAAGGTCTCTCTACTCCCTCCCCTCCTTTGCCCTCTTCTTTGTTTCTCTCTACTAAGAAACTTGGGTATTTCTTTTCTCCTTCACTCAACCCCGTATGTGTTGGTCACTGCCGTGGCTTTGTTTGGGCTTCTCTCACGATTCACTGGTGAACTCATGGAATAGCTGACACGCTTCAAAGAAGTACTTCATGGGATGTGCTTATGCATCAAATCTTTCAAGGCACTGGGTTATAGATATGCTGTCAAAACCAGTTCTTTAAGCAAATTATGTTTAGTTGCAGGTGCATGTGTCTGTGCTGCTCTTGAAAGAAAACCTTTGGCCCTGACACTTCCAAGTACAATCTGCATTTTTCCGGGATTCTCATGATCCGGTCTCTTGCCTCCAGATCTATCTAGAGACAAACTATAAACAACGTTCCTTTGAGGCTTCAGCTGGAGAACATTTCTTAGTCCAATTGTTAGAGTGAAGCTCACAACAAATGGGACCGGATGTGCAGGTTATCCGAGCTGCAAAATCAGATTCCCGGCTTGCAAATAATCATATGCCTTCAGATATTCAAAAGCTTCGCTGTCGAGTGCACTATGATGCTCTTCGATTTGCACCTCAAATTGAAGCCTTTGGGAAGGTAACTATCCTGATGATATCAATTGCTTCAGATGCTGGACTTTAGTTCAAGTAGTTCTATGTGCATGGCAAGTGAGCTGCATTGCACTTTATTGTCATAGTAGCGACATAAGGCATGTACATTTGTTTGCATGTATTGTACTTCAACCTGTCCAAACAGCTCTGCAAAATATTGTTCAAATTTGATCTGCAGCAGGGCAGTGCTCTGATCTCGGTCCATGGTTTACAGATGAACACTCATTGAAAGCATTGCACGCATATGTGCTGTGCTTAAGCCAGTGGTTAAGCCACACAAGTATGTTGGATGTCACCCATTATAGCCAGCCAACCCAACTTTAAAAGGGGGTCATTGGTTCAACTAGTCACCTAATCTGTTGATACCTGGGGACTTTCGAGTCTTGGGGGAGGTTTGGGCAACCCTGTTGCCCAGGTTATGGCGTGTAGAAGGTGTCCACTTTCCAAATGGAAAGTAGTAGCCATAATTTGCAGTGATACCATAATTTACACTCGATAGAATTCAACCTTTTTTTTTTGGTGTTGTGCCGCGTTTACTGCATTTCCATCCTCCAGAATATGGAGAGTGTCTCCATTGAGGGATCCTCTCCAATATAATTGAATGTCTGTTGAAGGCTTCCCCTAGGTTCAACCAGGACATTGTTGGTTTTTGCACATTGGTGAGCAGAAGTGCAGAATCCCTGACAAGCCAACTGTGGCTGTGAGCAGAAGCTTGTAGAAAAGATGAGGTCAGATGGACCATATATCGCATTGCATCTACGATATGAGAAGGATATGCTGGCCTTCAGTGGTTGCACATATGGTCTGACTCAAGTTGAAGCTGATGAGCTCGCCAAAATCAGGTGCAGTTTTCCTCATGTGTGGCTTTGTGCCTGTGTTTGATAATTTCTACGTTTGAATATTGTGCTTGCCTTGGAGTCTAAGTCTGCTGTCAAGCGAATAGCTTTGCTTTCTTTTCGGGAGTACCAGTTTACAGTTCTGGCTGATATGCTTTCTATGGTTTCACAGGATGAATACAGCTCATTGGAAGGTCAAGAAGATCAATTCTACTGATCAGAGAATTAGGGGCTTCTGTCCCCTCACTCCAGCAGAGGTTGGGATCTTTTTGAGAGCTTTGGGCTATCCAGAGAGCACTAGGATTTATGTTGCTGCTGGTGAGATTTATGGTGGCAACGAACGGATGGCTGGCCTCCTTTCTCGCTTCCCAAATGTGATGAGTAAGGTACCTTCGATTTTGAAACTGCATTTAAGCCTGCTTGTCACAAATCTCAACTTAGTTCTCCCAAATTTCCTGAGTTAGGTGCATGGAAGTGGCATACCTGTAGAATGAGGAGCATTTCTAATTTGGGTGTGTAATCGTCAACTCTTCAAGCTACTTATGTGATCCATTAAAACATACAATGTAGGTGGTAGAGACAGGGTGTTCCGCTCTTGATCTCACATCTGAGGGTCTGCACCATTTGCTGATAGGACTAGGGGGGTCAGAGGACTCATGCACCAATGCTACGTCTCATGTGAAGTGATATAGCCGATTGTTGTAGCCATGAATGTGTCTGTATTGCCAACTTTGCATGTATCTGGTACTTTTCTAACATGTGGCATAATGTTCCACAGGAAACTATAGCAACTTTCGAGGAACTGGAACCATTTGCCAAGCATGCTTCCCAAATGGCAGCCCTGGACTATATTGTCTCTGTGGAAAGTGACGTGTTTGTACCTTCCTACTCAGGGAACATGGCCCATGCTGTGGAGGGTCATCGCCGGTACTTTGGACACCGGAAAACAATAAGTCCCGATAGGTAGGGATCTTTGGACCAGTCTCCCCCTTCATGTATAGCTGTTACCATGCCTCACTGGCTAGAAGTACCCTACAATTGACTTTCTTGGGCTCTTAATGGTGGCAGGAAAGAGCTTGTAACCCTATTTGACATGCTGGATAGAGGAGAGCTTCAGGAAGGCTGGCAAGTTGCAGAGTCGATTACTGAGATTCACCAGTGGCGGTAAGTCCAAAATCTAAAATCTAAAATATCCTTCCCTCCTCAATGGTGTTTCCCAGTGGATCACTGCTTTCTTTGGATACTATTTCTTTGGAGATTTCAGTGAATCTGCCCGCCAACTTCTTCATGCTGGCTTGGTTGGATTAGTATTGCAACCACGAGTTAATATGGGTGGATTTTTCTTGGCTTTGCCTTTTCTGTGAAATGGTTTCAAATGAAGTGCTGGGGTCTTGGCCTTGTCTATTAAAAATAACAATGAGGGTGCGGTAACTTCCTTGGGCCACCTACAAATGCATGCATCCGAGTTCTTGCTACTCACGGAGGAGCTCATGAGATCAGTGAAGGTCTGAAGTAGGGAACACTATCACTAGTGAAGGATTTCTAACTGTGTGAGGGTGTATACACTTCTTACTGTGGTACTCAGGCAAGGAGCACCCCGAAAACGGAAGGGCCCAATGAAAGGGACTAAAGGACGGGACCGGTTACGCACCGAGGAGGCTTTTTATACCAACCCACTCCCAGATTGCCTGTGCTCTCAGCCCAGCCCCCTGGAAATATCCAAGCACCTCAGGAGTCCACCCACTAGGGCTCCTTTCAAAACAAATTTACAAATATTGCAGACCAACGGTAGCAGAGGAGGGGGGATGGTAGGATTAGCACAAAGACAATAGCACATTGTATGTAAAGCATCGACCTAGTGTATAGTGTGAAGCAGGGCCGATCCTTGTCTTAAATTTATTAAGTTATACCATAATTATCCCTAGGTTGCTTTGCCGGCAAGCGACCTCTATTCTGTGTAGTGTATTTGCAAGAGAGGTTTGCAAAAGAGGTGATTGAAGCCAGCGATAAAATCAATAACTCGAGACTATTCAAAGTTGAGAACCACAAGAGGCCAACAGAAATTGAATGAGAATGCATATCCTGGCCCAAGTGTGGAGTCACATACAAAGCTCTCCTTAAATCATGCCACCCTTGTTATCGTCCTTCCTTAGTTCGCCACTGTCGGAAGGGGCAACTCATGGGGACACTCTTTGAAAGTATTCTATAGCAATCAATGTGGTTGGTTTGAAATTGGGGTGATTCACTTGGGGGCTAGGGGGAGTGCCCATGGAACCTGACAAGAGTTTTAGCAAGAGTCAACCTTCCTTTTATACAATTATGTTTACATCTTAAGTACCTATGCTTCCCTCCCACTTCCACTCGCACACAGCACCATCTCTCTAGTAAAAGAATGCAATCATCATTGCCTTAGGATCCAAGCTTTGTAGGGCAATAGTATCTATTCTGGCAGATATGATTAATAAGTTGTATGTGTGGTGCCCAACTCAGAAAAATGACAGAACAGAACAATGTAGGCAACTTTGAGACAGATTGTAAACCATACTTCTCTAAGATTCATCACAGCCCATCTAAAACTTGTTGCAGACCACTTTTGGTATCGTTCATAATTACTTGTCATACAGCATGCCTTACTGCTATTTCACCTGTATCTCGTCCAGAGTGAAGCAAAAAAGGTCAAGTCAAATCTCTTCAGAGCAGGCTCAAAGTTCAATATATACTTGATGGACCATATTGAGTTTGACATCACACTGTACAAGGTTAAAGGATGAACCTGTTTTGTGAGTGCAACCCACTATAATAAACATAGTACCTATAACGGTTTCTAGTTTACAGAGCGTCAAGGTGCTGTAAGTGTAGAAACTTGTGCAGCACCATAGCTTACAGGTTTCTGGACTGCCCTAACGAGGGGCATTCCATCTGAGCCATCGTTTCCAACCCTCCAAGAACGATCCTTCTTTCTAGGAGCCTTCCTTTGCAACTTATGTGTTGCTAACTTGACTCTATTCTTTGAACGCTGAGAATCAGACCCAAGACTCAATGTATCCAGATCACTAAAAACACCTGGCAACTTAGAGTCGGAACTGCTTGAACTGACAACCCCCAAAAACCGTGCTCCTGCAACGCCACTCTCTTCCCCCTCACTTCTTGTAGCCATTTCTGAAGTTACTACCATGGAGCCATCATCACTAACTGAAGCTGAATCACTCTCACTAGTACAATCTTCTCCTTCTGAGCAACTCTGCTCTTCTTTCCCATTAGCAGTAGTAAGTTGCCCCTCCTCTGCAGAGCCATCATGTAACTCATTGGGAGGGAGATGACAGTAAAGAAGTTTGCCACTAAGATAGTCTTTCAAAATCTGTCGGGAGGCACGAGTCTCATCAGGAAGTCCACTAGATGCAACCTGGCCTCGGGACTGAGCAAATGCCCTTAATAACTCAGCTGCCAAGGGTGGCCTGTTCTGAGGCTCGTATGGCTTTGGTGGAGGCAGCACAATTCCATACAAAGACTCCAGTGTGGCTCTTGGGACCTGTGACGCAACCACCTGAATAGGTCCACGATGGTCAGTCATCCGATCTATTGGAAGCACACCTGCAGCAACCATATCTGATCGAGAGCTGGTGAAGGAGGGGAAAACTAACCCTGGACAGTCACAGAGCATCAGCCTATCACTGATTATCAGTGTCTGAAAATGCTTAGTCTTCCCTGGAGTGGATGTTACGCCTGTTTTCTTTTCTCCAACCAATGCATTGATGGTTGAGCTCTTCCCCACATTAGGGTAGCCCACAAACCCGACCACCACTCGTCCTGCACTATTTACTGCACTGACCCTGTCATCTCCATCTTCGCTACCATGGGCATCTGAATGCTGCATGATAAACGTCTGGAATGCTTTTTTCCGAGCTTCTGCAATTTCTTCAGCTTCCTTTTGCAAGTGATCCAGAAGGTCTTCCCGTCCTAAAATGGCTGTCTCCTCACCATTGTCAATCTCCATCTCCTCAGAGTGTCCTCCAGGAATATTAGAAGCAGGTATGCTTGTGGCGCTATGAGTCTTACCCTCAAGCAAAGCTGTAGCAGCTTTGGCAGACCAGAACAAGTAGGAAATGCCCTGTGACTTCAAGTAGCGGGCCCACTTGGCTCTGCATCTCATACCACATTTTGATTGTTATTGTCACCCAGACCTCCCATCAACATTCCCATACAAATATTTTTAACCACCTAGATAAAACGTGGAACTGCAGTGGCAAAGAACAAATGGTGAATCAACTGATGTAACAGCTAGTGCAAGTACATTCATACAACCAAACAGGACTAATATCAACACCATTGCATGATGCATTTGATAGATGAGGTTCTTGTTTGGGGATTAACGATGGAAGGTCTCGAGTTGCAATAAGAGAACCAAACATCTCTTGGGTAAGCACCAAAGAAGGAGAGTGACATGGCACAGCTGTGTCCATTAGCAATGCTCAGCATAGCAGACCTCTTTTGTACAGTGAAAAAAGGGATAGAAGTAAGCAAACACCTTATCGCACTTGGCAACAGGTCGGCCTTGTTGAGCAGCAGCATTGTCTTCTTGTTGATGTCCATCTCCTTCACATATGCCTGCTCAATTCCCCCAACACCTCAGTTCAATAACGTTTGTCATGGTTGGAAGATCACTGCAAAAATTCAACCCATCGAACTAACAGACATACTATCCTCAGATTGACAAAGCTAGAGTTCAAAATCATTGAAACAGTTAATATCAAATACCCACCTCCAAATCAGGACATCGATAGAATAATGGATTCCGTGCATCTACAACCATTACCACCTGTTGAGGCACACAGAATACAATGGTCAGCTCATGTACACAGACACGCTTACCCTTGCCCCCCTTGACATGATCCCTTCACCAGTGACCTGTCCATGGCAGACCTCAGAGAGCAGTGAGATGGCCATAACATCAGAGACAGGTGAAGAAAAGGAACGAGTTGTACCAAATCACAACGTTCAAGCACACGCCACAATTGCCTCCAGATATCCAGATTTTTCTCAAAAGGTGTTAGAACCAGCTTCTCATTGTCCTCCAGTCTGCAGAATATCCCCAAAGATCAATCACAGATATGTGGCTGCCATGTAACCCTTCCCCACACTGACAGCCCCCTAGCCAGACTCGTGGTTCTCTAAATCTGAGCTTCCACTTGATACACAATACACCTCAAAAGACTTGGATATCCATTTTCCTTCCTGCCACGGGTTGAAACCAAAAGACCCACAAAAACTTGGATAACTATGTTTTTGGTGACTAGGTGCCAGTAGAGAACACATAGAAATAGAGTAACCATAATGCACACCTGGCTAATCCTCGGCGCCAAGTTAAAAAGGACTGCCGCTCCTGCACGTCCAGCTCTTGGGCACTCATACTCGCATGCCATTTAGGTCTGCAATTCATCACAAGCCTCAACTTTCAATCTCTCTTCTTTCCCTTCATCCTTACCATCATCCATTTGGCTGCCAGATAAAATTTGTCACTTTGTGAGAATCCAGACAATGATACAAACCCCCTCCCAGAAGGAAACAATTTACCTATCAAGCAATCATATACTGAGTTGCTTCAAGGCCAGATGCTTACTCACGGTGGTGCATCCTTTCCAGCAAATAACTGCTAACACAGAAAGACCTACTTTCATCTTCACACCAAAACAAGCCCCTCCAAATCTTTTGGCAGGCGAAAAGGATACCAAAGCACCTTCGTGGGATGGTAAGACTAGACTGATGCAAAGCTTCCTCTGCTAACTGCTGCTCCTTTTTCTCTTTCAAGCTGCTTAAGTCTGTATCTCTGCACCACCAAAGTCCCTATATTACAAATCAGACAAGCAGGCTACCACATTCTATCACAAATGACACCCTCGTTGCAGCACCTGGTCCAACCCACGGGCAACATACTCGCTCCGTCACCTACTGGACGTTGATAATCGATGTCAACCATGCCCTAAGTAGTTGTCTTCTCTCTATGTCTGATTTTTTCGTCCCTATGGACGCCTCAACTAGCATCACTTTTGATTATAATTCAGCTATTACTCTTTCCTCTGGTCCTCGTTCAAAGGGTTTCCTATATTTCCAGCACATTTACATACATATTTTCAGACCTATGATTCACTTCTTGTTCCATAGGGTGGCAACTTGAACACTCAAGGGAGCGCGGAATCCCACACGAGGGCTAACTGATCAATCCTTGTTGCTGAAATTCGATCTCAATTCCAACAGGAACTGCGACATTTCAACTGCAGACCGTGAGGTTAGGACGTCTAACATGCAATCTCAGAATTACAGCAGTCCCCGAAACGCACACATGAAGAGGTCTCAGAAAACATACGGGGTAACAAGGAGCTCCGGAAGTGGGTTGAGAGCAGAAAAGATCCGTCCAGCCAGCTCTGCCTGCTCCATCACCTCGTCTAGATCACGGACGTCAATTATAGATTCCAAAGGCTTGCTTTCTCTGCCACCTCCAGGCCGGCCACCATGTTTCTGCTGATGTGTGGCATGAGAGCGCTGCTTGATGAGCGCCTGTCCCGGGCCTAACGTCACCTTAGGCTTACGCCCCATGGTTCTCCACACCTGCCCTTGCCTCTTGCCCTTCTTCTCAACTCTCAACTCTCTACAACAAAGACTATGCTAATTCTTTTGGGTTTCAGTAAGGTCACAGGTTACAATCGCGTCGCAGTAGAGACACGTATCAGAAATGAGACCAACAGCTACACCCCGCTCAGGAGGTGGGTGGAGACGAAAGAGCGAGGGAAGGAGGGATGCCCACCTACCAGCTGGTAGCTGTGTTATTCAGAGCTAGCCCTAACCCTAGCCCTAACCCTAATCCCCTGAGTAGGAGAGCTATTAATACGCAGGTTCCTTTCCTTCCGTCTTCTTCTCCATTCTTTGTAGCCCCGGAATTCCTTTTAGCCAGGGAGCAGAGGCATTTATTGCCTGGCTACAAACAATTCCGGGGCGTTCCGCAGCTTCTCCTCGTCTCTGTTAGCTGTTTTTGGCTACTCTACAGTCGCCTTATTGGCAGTAACATGTCAAACATCACTCCAAATCTCCGTAGATCCACCCAACGAGCTAACTTGCAGAGTTCAACACAAAAAAATAGGGACAACTCTGATAAGAGGGTCAAAACAGGCTGCTGAAATGTGTTGAAGAAGGTGCCTTCATTAGCAGCGCCTGGTTTTATGAATTGTGCCGCCACTGCCGCCACCAGTTGAGCATCTAGCCCTTCAGGTTTCTTGTAGCTATAGATCGATCACAGGGGATCATAGGTAATCTTGCGCTTGAAATCCGGTTCTCTTGGGTGAATCTGGACCCACACTCCATCCCTGCTCCTTCAGCTATCCATGCCTCGGCCAATGTGGCTGCACGAAAGTATCTCAATACAGCTAACAGAGACGAGGAGAAGCTGTGGAATGAACACTTTTCAATGGTGGGGCAATCGAGGCAAAAAGGTGAATAATGCCGGTTAGATTACAAAGAGAAACAGACAACAAGATGCAATGCCAAGCTTTGCTGGAAATTGTCATCCTCTCTCTCCCCGGCACATTTTCTAGGTCTTGGGGAGCAATTCAGCTTAGGAATTAGTGTGTGATGAATTCCCTTTCCGAGGAGTTGATTATGTTCCAATGTGTTAGTCTCATGGCTGGCACATATATGTAGTCTACCGTTACACCTCTGTCCTTGAAGCGGCTGGGTTCAATTCACAGCTCTTATGTATGGATGTGTCCGAGAGAGAGGAAGAGAGAGATCGATTGCTGTTGGTTAATCAAGGGACCTCAGTAGGGGCTGGATCAGGGTGGTCAGCGACAGCGGATACCGACCATCTTTTTATTGGAAGCAGATCTGCTCTAACTGGGCTCTGTACAACAGCTTCCAACCTACACACTGGAAGGTTGCAGCGCAGGGCGCAACAGTTCGAGAAGGGGTAGCCATGGCAGCGAGTACAATAAGCATTGCGCGCTTGGCAGCCTCCACAAGTTCCCTTGGCACCTCGGAGTGCCCACTCCAGCCTCCCCGAAGCTACGCTGATTGCGAGACTCGCCCTATTCTCAGAGCTTCACAAAGGTGTTTACTGTCCACTCTCTACGGGACCCCTGTGCATTCGGCGAACTGCATTGCATCGAGATTTGCTTCAAAGAGTTTCAAGCCGATTGCGGGGCAGTGGACGGCAGTAGAGGAGGACCAAGTTCATAGACAGGGGGATGAGCAAGGAGGCATTAAAGGCATGGAGAAGGCGTTGGAGGACTATTTGACAGACCCCAGTCAATGGTGGGACAATGGAGGCACAAAGGTCCATCCTGGACGACGAGATTTCAAGCACAAGACTACTAACGAGGAGATATGGATTGGTAGCTACGAAAACCCTCTATGGGTGGATGGGCAATTGAAAACAGCACAGTTGTGTAAGTCACGCAACCCCACCATGTCGAACTCTTTTGAAAGTTGTAGGGATGTGAGAACACTATGTAAGGCAGGGCAATTGAAAGAGGCGCTGCAGATTTTGAACCAAGGAGGCATTTCTGCAAATTCGAAGACTTATATCTCTCTCTTACAGGAGTGCATCAAGGTGAAAGGCCTAGCAGAGGGAAAGCAGGTGCACGCCCACATTATCCAAAGTGGATTCAAACCGGACATCTTTCTATACAACACCCTTGTCAACATGCATGCCAAGTGTGGGAGTGCTGTCGATGCACGCCAAGTTTTTGACATAATGCCTGAAAGAGGTTTGAGTACGTGGAATACAATGATTGCAGGATATGCTAAGCAGGGATATTGTGGGGAGGCCTTCGACACCTATAAGCAACTGACTCGGGAAGGGGTGACACCCAACCAGGTCACCTTTGTTTGTGTTCTCAAGGCGTGTGCCATCCTGGAAAGCCTGGAAAGGGGCAAAGAGGTCCATGCTGACATCATGAAAGCTGGAATTGTTCCAAATTCCATTTTGAAAAGTACCCTCTTGGACATGTATGCCAAATGTGGGAGCATCGAGGATGCAAAGGGAGTGTTCAACAGTATGACTGAACGAACTGTGGTGTCATGGACTGCAATGATCGCAGGATACGCCCAGAAAGGATGTGGGATGGAGGCTTTGGAGATCTATGAACAAATGATGTTGGAAGGGGTGAGACCCAACCAGGTCACGTTCATTTGCGTTCTCAAGGCATGTGCCAACCTGGCAGACCTGGAAAAGGGCAAAGACGTCCATGCCGACATCATGCAAGCTGGGATCGTACCAGATGTCATTCTGGACACTGCTCTCTTGGATATGTATGCCAAATGTGGGAGGATTGAGGATGCAAAGGTAGTCTTCAACAATATAAAAGATCGTACTGTGGTCTCATGGAATGCAATGATTGCAGGATATGCCCAGCATGGGTGTGGCATGGAGGCTTTGGACACCCATAAGCAAATGGTGCGGGAAGGGGTGAAACCAAACTGTGTCACGTTTATTTGCGCTTGCAATGCGTGTGCCAGCCTTGCAGCTCTGGAAAAGGCCAAAGAGCTTCATGCTGACATCATGAAAGCTGGGATTGTACCCGATATTGTTTTGGAAAATACCCTTGTGGATATGTATGCCAAATGTCGGAGCATCCAGGATGCAAAGGGAGTGTTTGACAATATGACTCAGCGAAATGTGGTGTCTTGGAATGCCATGATTGCAGGATATGCCCAGAATGGGTTTGGGATGGAGGCTTTGGAGACCTATGAGCAAATGATGCGGGAAGGGGTGAAGCCCAACCAGGCCACATTTGTTGGCATTTGCAATGCATGTGCCAGCCTTGCAGCCCTGGAAAAGGCCAAAGAGGTCCATGCTGGCATTCTGCAAGCTGGAATTGTTCCAAATATCATTTTGGACACTGCCCTCGTGGACATGTATGCCAAATGTGGGAGCAGCAAGGATGCAAAGGAAGTGTTCAAAAATATGGCTGAACGAAATGTGGTGTCATGGAATGCGATGATCACAGGATATGCCCAGAGTGGATGTGGGATGGAGGCTTTGGAGACCTATGAGCAAATGATGCGAAAAGGGGTGAAGCCCAACCACGTCACGTTTGTTTGTGTTTGTAATGCTTGTGCCAGCCTAGCAGCCGTGGAAAAGGGCAAAGAGGTCCATGCTGACATCATGAAAGCTGGGATTGTACCAGATGTTATTTTGGACACTGCCCTAGTGGATATGCATGCCAAATGTGGGAGCATCAAGGATGCAAAGGGAGTGTTTGACGGTATGGCCGAACGGAATGTGGTGTCATGGAGTGTGATGATTGCAGCATATGCACAGCATGGCTGTCACAGGGAGGCCCTACAACTATTTGAAGGAATGCTAAAGGAAGGGCTGAAGCCAAATAGTATCACCTTTATAGGTGTTCTCTCTGCATGTAGCCATGGGGGCCTAGTGGATGAAGGTAGACATTATTTTGATTCCTTGAGTCAAGATCATGGCCTCACCCCTACGGTGGAGCACTTTGGCTGCATGGTGGACCTTTTCGGCCGGGCGGGGTGGTTGGATGAGGCAGAGGAGTTCATCAACAAAATGTCAATCAAACCAGATGCCGTGGTGTGGAAAGCGTTGCTTGGTGCATGCAAAGTTTATGGCAATGTGGAGGTGGCAGAGCGTGCAGCAAAATCTATCCTCTAGTCCGATAGACAGGATGCTGCCACTTCCACGTTGTTGCAATGGTGAGAAAATGGAAGACAGTCAGACTTGTCAGAAGGAGCCAGGTCGCTGCTGCTTGGGGGTACCTCCGTTGGTGGTAGATGGCAAATTGCATCTACAAGTTGAGGAAATCCATGCTGAGCTGAGAAGATTGTCTGGGAAGATGAAGGAGGCAAGGTATGTGCATAACACGCACTTTGTATTGAAAGATATGGAGGATCAAAAGGAATTCTCTCTTTGCCACCACAGCGAGAAGCTGTCCATTGCTTTTGGGTTAATCAGCAGAGTCCGGGATGCCTTTACGTGTAATCAAGAATCTGTACTGGATACAGACCACTTTCACCACTTCCAAAATGGGGTTTGTTCTTGTGGGGAATACTGGTAAAAGTTCATTTCTTAGAAGTCTTGCTTCATGTCACTAGAACTATGCAGCCGCTTGGTTGTTCACCGTCCCTTGGATGTTGTCTGTTTACTTACTGTCGAGGGCATTTCCTCCACAGCCATAACAAGTGCCCAAGGGCCGGGTCTGCAGTCTAGCTCGTGTGGAGACAGCCAGGAGCTGCATTTTGGTTACAGGTATGAACCAGTGTTGGACCGGTATATGGGGGCGAGGCGGGGTATCAGCACAGGTAAGGGTATTGTAGCAGGGTACCAGACCAGGCGGGTATAAGAAACTGGCAATACCCTGGGCAGAACATATTGGGGCCAAGAAAATAAAACTAATACCTGGGCTCCTACCAGACCAGCCTGGTATTACAAGGAACGCAGCTTTGTCGATACCAGTAGCCTGTCTTCCGCCGTCGCTTGCACCCTAGGTATCAATATGTGGAGCGTTAGGGATTTAGGGTGCAGCAATGGAGAGTTGCGGCTCTTTGATTGAGGCGATCTGAATGGCGATTTTGGGGGCTGTCAATATTGAGGAAGTTGCTGATATTGATGAGATGCTTTAGGGTACGCCTCTCTTTCCCTTATGCTTGCCTTTCATTGTTGTTTACTTTACTCATGTAGGGTATAGGATGCATTAGTGAACTCTGAGCACATGAACTGCCTCCCAAAATTGTCTCCTGAAATCATCGTAGACTTATGAGGATGCGTTGTTCTGTAGTTTTCTTGCTGGTTGCATGGTGGCTGGTGTCCATGCAGCTATGGTTCACATTGACAGCATTCCTTCTTGCCAGTGTGATCTACAGTGGATTTTACTGAACACAAATCTGGGAGGATAGGGGTTAGGATTTTCAGTTTTGTAGTTGGGCTTGGGGTTTTCTCATCTGGTTTTTCTTATCTGCTTGTATGCTACTGGATTCTACTTTGTAACTACCATGGAAGGGTACTCGTTCAGTGAGTTTGAGCTGGAATGTCTGGCGGATGAAGGTGGAGATACTGTAGTCACAAGTGACGACATCCTAGAGACACCATGCATAGGATCTGATGTGGAGGGGCCTACTGAGACAGTGGCTGACATTTAGACTGCTGAGGAGGGTGCCTTGTGGCGGGTGAAGTATGCTGGGTTTGCAAGAGAATGCAAGATTTTGGGTTCCTTATCATCGCAGCAGCAGTGTGTGGGCTCCACAGGCTCGGACATCCAGTGAGTCCCAACGCAGCACTGGCAGCACTACCCGCTCCCGCAAGGGCATCGTGCAATATAATCCAGCGCATGGTTCCACCAGTATGAAGAAACATCTTCATAACGAGCACCCCGCTGATTTCGAGCGATTCATTGTTGAGTCTACATCTTAAGCTGATGCAAGACAAAAGTCCAAAAAACGCAAAGGGGTTCATCCTTCTGCCATAACTGAGTATTTTGGAGGAGAAGGTACTGGTTATCAATAACAAGACCCTCCTCAACTAAAATTCATAGAGGACTTGGTTATTTTCATTGCAAAGGGCTATGAGTCTTTATGTGTTGTAGAATCCCCTTGGTTGCGGAGATTGGTTATGCGCAGGGATCCCAAGATTAGATTTCCCACCAGAAAAGCCCTAGTGAAAGAGCACATCCCTCATATGCTAGCTCAGACCATGGAGCTATATGTTTTGCCTGCTCTTGCTACCTATGCCACTGCTAGCGTGACATTTGACTTGTGTGGATGTCAAGGGCAGGAATGGATACCTTTGCCCTTGTAGTTAACTTTATTGATGATCAGTGGCAGCCGCAACATGTTACTGTGGGCTTGTTCGAGGCACCAGACACTGCCGGGTCTGCTTTGGCTGGTCTTGTTAAACCCCTGCTTGCTCAAGACAAACTCACAGACAAATACTAGCCTACGTCAAGGATGAGGGGTCAAACCTTGTTACTCTACCGTGGTCACCTGTGCCCCATTACAGCTGCAAAAACCTTTTGCTGGGTACTGTTTTGGTCATGCTCTCTCAAAAGCTTGTCAGTATGCTACTAATGATACCAAGGTTTGTGCGGGTATGAAAGAAGTGTCCTTGAAGAATGCTCAGTCTGCACTCCAGAAAAACCATCACATGGACTAAGAAGTCCGGGAAGGGCCGTCAGGAATGGGATCGCGATTGCATTGACAGGCCTGCCTACCAGAAAGCTCAAGATGCCAGTAAAAACAAGGTTTGCCAACAAAGTTGTGCTATTTCAAGAAACATTGGCTTACGCAAATGCAATTAACATTTGCTACGGCAGGCAGAGTTTCTTGCTACAGGCTCGGGTGCCTTCTAGCCTAACATCCCCTTGTAACTCAGTGTGTTCTAAACCAGACCTGTGGGTACTGGTTGTTGTCCGATGCTTTGCATGCAGCTATTATGATCTCCCTTAAGTTAGCAGGTGAGGCCAACCGACGTGCAGGGGCTGTCCCAGAATTGCACTATGGAGACTCAGATTCAGAACTTGAGATCCTGTATTGCAAAATGGCTCAGGAGGCTGTGAATTATTTGGATCTTAACTCCTCTTATCAGACCTAGTGGCTGTACACATCTCTGGTCAGCCATTCTTACTGTGAAGGGTGCTGGTTCCATGTGTCTAAGGCCCAATCTTTTCTGTAACTGACTGGTCATAATGTCTGCTCCTGGTACACCTGGATTCAAAAATTTACTCACAAGCAAAGGAATTACAGCCTTATTGTCATACTCCTGAACAACAATTTTGGCTCTGTCCCTTCCAATGAACTTAGTCACACACTGTAATCCCTTGAAGCGTTGATCAAGCATAAGGGCAACCATGTCGTAAGCCTTATCAGCTTGAAAAGAAATAGCAAATGCAAGAAAGCATGACAGGAAGATGCATGACTAAAACTTTAGACGAATGCACAACGTATATGACATGAGTGTGGTAGGTTTGTGGGGTGGATTAAAGAGTACAGAGGATGAATGTACAATGCTTCAGACCTTGGCTTAAACAAGCTAAGGTATTCCATGACTGGTGGAGTCACCTGTTAACCATACACCACGGGAAGGAGAAAATACAGGTAAACACCAAGAAAGCAGGACTATTGGCAGAATCCAGAAGACCAAGGGAAATTGTGGAGTATGATTGGATTGAAAGTCTAAGTGATGAACAGGAAGCCACATTGTATGCTGCATGTCAGAATTGCATCCCGTCGGGGCATTTCAGGCAGAAGAAATAGAGAAGTTAAAAGTATTGGATGTGACCATGGAGAACCTACCCGAAAAAGAAGAAGAGAACAGTTTATATCCACCTGGCAGGCCTAGCGCAAGAGACACATGTTTGCTGAGGTCCGAGTTGTCCCTTTTTCGATGTCTTGTTGTGAAGGAGGAGGAAGCAGCTTCTCCTTTGCAATGGTGGAAAGTGCTTCAAGGTTCCCTAATGTGTCATTCTTGGCCAAGCAGATTTTAGCCATCCCTTGCAGCCAGATCGAGACTGAACATCTTTTTTCAATGGCAGGAGTCCTCACTAGTTTACGTCGCTGCAGATTAGGGGTCAGAAATTTGGATGCTCTAATTATGATTTACCAGAATTGGCCAAGTGATGATAGGGTGCCCACTAGCTAAGCATTCAGTTTCAGAATATTATTCTGCAGAAGCTGAGCTGATAGAGGAGTGTGAAGATGAGCTGGGGGAGGTTGGCTTGTTTGAAGAAGAAGAGTAGAGTGCTCTGATTTTGCCATTCAAAAATCTGCTTAGGCTTGGAGAAGTGTCTCATTTATCAGCCTGTATGGCTCTTGTAAGGTTATTTTTTATTTTTTCCTTACCATTTTTCCCTTGTTATTATAAATAAGAGCACTCCGCGGCTGAAGTGGTGCACTTAATAAAAGTATTGATACCAGTATTGATACCCCCAATATGAGATTTGAAATTTGCAATACTGATGCATACCATACCAAGCCAAACAAAAACATTGTAGATACCAGACTGGTACATTAAAAGTTTAATATCTACTTTGATACCTTTACCTGCCAGGTATGAAGAAGGCCTCTTCACCAACAATACCAGACCCTGGCTGGTATGAAATGTTTATACCGGTCCAACACTAGTATGAACTTGTTCTATTGATGTACAGGGTGGTGTAGATCATGCTAGAAAATGTGGATGTCTGCACTGCTTTGTTGGCACCTAAATTGGCACGGATGTAACACATAGCAAGCTCCATAAACGGTTCCTTGTATAATACGTCCGTGCCAATTTAGGTGCTAACGCACCAGTGCAGACATCCACATTTTCTAGCATGATCTACACCACCTTGTACATCAATAGACTGAATACTTCCAATATTTTGTGCTTACAGTACAGGGTAGTATGTCTGTTTGTCAGCATATCATTGTGATGCCCCACAATAACCATTTCAGGTACCTGGATTATTGTTTATACCAGTGAATGAGGTGTGAATTGTGAACCAACAGATATACTGGGAGTAGTGAGGATAATGAAGGATAATCTCTTCTCTTGGTGTGTGACTGATAAAGCCAGACCACAAAAGGCTGCTAGTCATCAACAGTGCACCGATAGGAGATCAACAAGGCTCACAATTCTTGGGAATCTTCATGACTGTGCTTGGAGAGTTCTTGTATCAGCTTGAATACTCGTGCACTCCATCCTTTTCAGTCAAACTGAAACGTATATGAAGCAGGGAGAATTTTGTAAACTTCACAATGACTCTGGCTGGCTGCTTCATGCCTCACAAGCTTCTTCCACTTCTCTGGAGCCAGGCTGACTCGGGCTTCTGGATGCTTCACAAGATTCTCCAAATTCTCTATAGGCAGACTCGTCAGCCTGCGTATGCACCGACAGGCTCCTGGAAGTCAGACTAAGTCAGACTTTCTCCCATGTTTTCTTCCATGTTCAATTTTTGGGCTTGGCCGGCGGTCAACCCAATATTTATACTCAAGCACTAGATGTTATGCTGCACTCTGACACAAATGAGGTCCTGTCCCACACAATGGACTTTCATATAACTGTTTAAGTGAACACTTGTAGGAAAACAAAGCTTCGAAATTTCACAAGTGCATCCAACAACTCCAAACCCTTAAGAGATCAGGAGGATCATCAAGGGCACTGAAAGGCCTTACTCAAGTGGGTGATGTTGACACTCCTGGACAAAATGTGCTAGCATGAGGCCATTAACATCTAAATTATTGATGACAATACAAATCAGAATTGAGGCAATGGCCTCAATAACTGTTTAAGAATGGCAAGCAACATCATACTGCAGGTGCTTCAAAGGGCAAGCTCTTGTCTCTACACGAAGAGCGTCAAATCATCTTGCCTACACCAGCATGTGAGGTCTCCAGGGTTTTGAACAATCCATCAATTGCAGGCTCAATATGCTGTCAGACTGACATGAACTGTGGCCAACCATCTGTGGATGCTTCAACTAAAATTCTCCTTCTCTAAACCCTCTTATTAGGTGAAGGAAGGAGTTGCCAAAGTTGCCATCCATCACAAACAGTGGAAGACCCATCAGCACTTGACAGTGAGTAAAGGCACAGCTCCGCGCATCCGCTTCACATAAGTAGCATACTCGCTGTAGTGCATGGTAAAAAGAGAGCTTTGATAACGGGTTATCCGAAACTTGCGTCGCAGTGACTCTGTTATGGGCCCCATGTAGCCTGCCTTGCGTGCAAGCGAATCCACGGTCTCAACTTTTGTCCAGCCTGCATGCACCATTAAGCATCCAATTCAAGTACAGAAAAGCTCAAATCACTTGTCGTGAGGCCATATAGTCATAACTACCAACCACTATGCAACGCATATCCACCAGAAGACTGACAAGGGCATTGCATGAAGGTAAGGTTAGTCAGAGTGTCCTTCAACCATCAGGGCTAGTGTCTCCTGTTTAGAGGTGTATCAAAATTTGACAAGGGCATTCCCCATTTTAGGCTGGGTGGATCACATGCATGCATAAGTAGAAGTGTGCATCGAGCACCAAATTTGTAACCAAGGTCATGGCTAAGGTAGGGTTATGAATGCCCGCACCCTCTTGTGCAGCAACTTCAGGCAGATAAGTGGCATTGCGTCGGGCACTGTCAGGATCTGTGAACTCCAGAATCATGCCATGCTTCCCTATCTGAACAGACCCGATAAAGCCATGACACATACATAAAAGGCAAGAAAAGAGCAAATGTGACAAAACCTATAATTGTCCCATGAAGGCGCACTAGCTATTTCATGCTGACTGCTCAAATAGCCCTCAATTGCAAATCCACATTAATTAACACTTCTTACAGGCAATCGGTGCATGATACACACTGAGCATGGATTGACAGCACCACAAAAAGAATACTGCACCCTCCTTGGACTCACTTCGTATATCACATACAAGGAAAATGTAACCATCATCTCTGATGATACACAAAAAAAAAAGGGACGTACCTCCCAATCCAGATAACTCGTTGCCGTTTCGTAGTTTGTGAGAAGTGACACTGTGCATTCCAAATAAGGAATCTCTCTAGCTTGGATTGGTGGGAAGCGACGATCCCTCAGAGCACTGAAACACAGAACTACATACCTTAATACCTTCTACAAAGATGAGTCCACAGGAGACAATATAAGCTTGAGATCAATCCCAAGTTTGCATGCCCTCTTCCACTGCTACCAGTGCATGCAGGGTCAGTGAACAAAACCAAAGGAGAAGGAGCCCTGATGCCCGCCATATTTGGCAATTCAGTTGCTATTTAAACAACACAACCCCCTTCCCAGACACTCTGCCCCGCCAAAACCCCGCTTGGCTCCCTCTTTTGTCCCTTTCAGCCTGTACCCATCCTATTCTGTTATGTACAACCAGAAGCTAGGACCAGAGGGCATACATAATGATAACATGATTATACGTGCCAAAGACCAGAGGACATACGTTTGTCCGCAGGCACTTAATAGAGAATCCAAGCGATCAAAGTCACATATAGGTGAGTAAAAACGCAGAGCCAAACCCTGGAACCAGAGGTCAACCAAAGTTTGACCTTGAACAGACATCAGGTGGTACAAGAAGAAAGCAGATGGAGTACCAAGCATCACAGTCCTCAGACATACAGTACACAGTGTAAAGAGGATGAGGGCTGCAACAAAACACCTTCCTCAATGAAAGAAAAGCTAGCATACATGAGAGAAAGTGCCCCGAAAGCAACTTTCCAGGATCGCCGCGATTCCACCAGCTCTGCAAAGTCTGCAAAAGAAAGATGATAGGCAAGCAAGAACCTCAAAGCAGTCCTCAAAGCAGTCACGGATCTTGAAGTGGTCAAACCCATAGTCCTAACTATCACTACCTGGTGAGTGCATAATCTTTAAACCCGGTGATCAGGCATCGGGCTTCCAGTGTGCCAATGCACCCCCGCAGCCGTGGCTCCCCACCATTCAACACTTTCTTCCATGTCACAAACAAAGGGCTGCAAGAGAGCCCACGAAACAAAACAGCGCACGCTCAAACTCAGGGGCCTGCCTCCACTCTTTCTTCCAACAACCACCCTACAAACACCCGACTAGACCCGGCAGGCAGGCGCATCACAAGCCCCCTCCATGGAAAAGGCACCATCCAACACGAAGTGCAACCTCTCTCAGTAGAGCACAGACCAACACAGTGCTTGACGGCACCTACTGGTCTATAAATTGACATCCTGAACCGCATGTAAGGATTCTTCCAGAGGAACAAGGCAGTTAGGAGTAGGAGGCGTGATAGCGCCTATGAGTAATACGACAACGATGGTCACAAAACGACAGAGAGTCGAGGCGAGCGGCATCAAGAGGCTTAAGATTAGATCGGTTCAGTTCTTGGTGATGAATTCACCACAGCGTATGCACCCCAGGCATCAGGCACCTGGCAAGAGAAAATGTAATCGTCCATACCTGATGAAAGAAACGTTAAAAAACAAAACAACACGTTGCCTTCAGAAATTAGAAGCTGAAAGATGAATTGAGTATTAATACTCACTACTGGCCCTCTTCAAAAGCCGGGCCGGGGCCAGTATCACCAGTGTAGTGCGCTACCAATGTATCAAAGCAGTAGACGGCCATCTCTTTGCTTGCAGAAACCATCCTTCACCCTCTAGTCTCCCCTTCCCCCTCCGCTCTGATCGACCGAATTGCCCCGCTCTGCTTCCAATCTCTACCACCCAGAGCAGTCTCAGCCAGGCACTTTCTTTGAAATTACGTTCTTGCCATTGCCTGGCTGAGACGCTTACGCAAGCCCACTACAGCATCTCCATCCAGTAGCAACACAACCCCAATTGAGAAAACCCACACAAACCCAACCAAGTGGGCAACCCCGATAGCAAGAGGGAGGAATGAAAAGGGGGGAGAGAGAGGAGAGAGAGATAGATAGGGAGAGGGAGAGGGAGAAAGAGTGAGTGAGGGAGTGAGAGAGAGATGGTGGTGGGTTGCTTTGTAGAGTGAAGGGCTTCCACTTTGCCCTCCTGCAAACTTATGCAAGCATTCCTTCACCTGCCCTTCCGGTCACCCTCTTCCTTCTCACCCTCCTCCCCACCGGCTCTCCAGGTCAACAGTCTTCTTTCTTTTTTCTTTTTTTTCCCCTCCTTTTTCTTCCTTTCTTTCTTTCTCAGCCTCTCTCCCAATTTCTCCCAAAGGAAAAAGAAAAGAAAGGGAAGTTGTAGAGCAACAACTTGTATGACAAGAAAGCCATAACTTATCCGGTGGGCACATCCAGCCTTTTCTATGCTCATTCCGCAACAAGCAAGACTACCCAACTATTATTATTATGTGTTCGTCTCGCATTCTATCCCTAACAATGAGACCTCAAAACCGATCTGTCACTTGTACGAAAGTTACACATCACTGTCTAAAAACAATATGTCCAGTTGAAGTTGTCAAATGCGCATTTCCGGTTTGTTGGTATGTGTACGTCTCACACGTCGACTGCGCTTTGGTTGATTTTATTTTTGAACGACTGGGGTACGTATCGTATTATCCAGTGTGTCACTTGTACAAAAGTTACACATCACAGTCTAAAACATTAAGTCCGGTTTGAAGTTGTCAAATGCGCATTTCCGGTTTTGGGTCTGATGATCCCCTAACGGTAGGAACAGGTATGGACACCCATCCTAAGGTTCTTGGCCCTTTCTTTCATTTCACAATTCTTTATTGTGGCCAGACATACCTTCGGACCTCCGCACGAATGTATTTCTAGGGCCGCTTTACATTAGGGGCCAATGACCAATCCAGGGGATTCCATTGGTCGGTTTTGAGTCTTGGCTCAACTTGGTCAAGGGGTCAAAACAATTTAATCCTACTTGACCCCGACTTGGTTTCGGAACTTACATGGTATAAAATTGATGGCCCCTTATCTTTAGGAAAGGGGCAGCAGCTTCTCTTCTGCCCTTGGTAGACTTGCTCTTCAAGGCACTGACCAGGTAGCCAATGGTTGGGTGTTTGTGCATTGCCTTTGCATAACTTTCGTGATCTAGGGTTCAAAGCAGTGTTTTTTTTTTTCATTTAAGAACTTGAGCCACGTTGGCTCCTAGCTGGCCTATGAGAAATATCAATTGGCAACTCTGTGGCATGTGATCTCGAACCTGTGGCTATTGTCAAGAATGTTTGATGAGTTTTATGCAAACTCAACTCATGTAGTGTTCGGTTTGTGGGAGCGACAAGGGAGGTAATTTTTTCTATGTAACAACGACACTCATATTGCAAAACCTAGCACAACTTTGTCACATGGATACAATCCATTGACAAATATGACTAATCTTGTCCAAGATCAGCAACTATGCTCAAAGCCTCAAGTGCCGCTGCAAGAGGCAGTGCAAGTCTGCTTAAATGGAGGTGCATGACACGGATACTAGGTGGGTAAGTGAAACCTAAATGAGAGTTCCCTCCATAGCTTGACCCCTTGGCGAAAGCGGAAAGACTTTGCTCCTTGTGCCGGCAGGGTGGTAGGTTTCTAGAAATCGATAGGCAAGATCATTTGGATCTAACGAACCCAAATGGCATGTGGCTCTTTCTGTGTGCGACAGTTGTATAGGCGATGTCCTCATTGCAGCGACATGATGGCATTAGGGAGGGCAGTAATGCGAAACAGTGCCATATTTTAACCCATAATTCCTTTGTAAATTTCGTGAGGCCAATTTCTGGATTGAAAAGTGACGAAATTTCGTGCCAAAAAAAACGCTAGTTCAAAGTGTCCACCTTCTAACGACAGGCAGTAAGTCCTTGTGATGAACTACTGGCTTTGTGATGAAATGGCACAATAATTCACACTTCCTCTGGTTTCCTCTTTCTTTCTTTCTTTCTTTGTTTGTTTGTAGCCTACAAGCCATTTCTATTTTGCCTAGGGCAGAGTTAGCTGGCATGACTTCATCTTGCCTTCCGTCTCTCTCTCATCCATTGCCCTTCTCTGATGTGCTTCAGGCGGGAGGCTGGGACACGCAACCGGCTTGACACAGTGATTGTTCTTCTTTTATTATTTGCTTCCCATTTTTCTTCCCTACCCAAGTTCATGGAACCTCAAGAATTTGTTTTAAGAAAAAACCTTACTAAGTAGGGTTCCCCTTGTCTACAATTGTCCCTTGTGGTTCAGTTGTCAAATGTCCAAGGTTATATTTATTATTGTTTGTGCCGCTAAAGCTCTCTTCTCAAGGGCAATGCCAGAAAAACAAAAATTAGGTTTTGGGCATGGTGGCATTTGAAGTTTAGAGGCCAAGGGATGTCGAAACCAGTGTTCTGGTATCAGGTTTAGGACATACCAGACTGGTCCTGGTACTAGACGTATCACAAAACTTTCATATCAGTCTGGTCTACAAAATGGTGGATATATTTCTTTCCAGATATTGGTGTAAGTATGAGTATCATGAGCACAATACCAGCTGGTAATGAGATATCAACTCTGGTATTATTCCAAAGCCATCTTGAATTACAATTTTATCAAATAGCAAGTATCAAGCGGAAACAAATACAATACACATAAAGACGTAAAATATACATAAGTACAACATATGTACACATAAACTAGTAGAGTACACTTACCAGAGTAAATGAGGAAGATAGCGGGAGAGTATTCGTAATGTGGCTGGTTTGAAAAAACTGATACCAGCCTGGTCTGGTATACGACCAAATATTTTCCCAAATGATACCAGACTGGTCTGGTATCTAATACCAGTGCATATACTACTACATATACCAATCCTTCAACTATACTAGGGTAGCCTGTGCCGTTGGCCCAAGTGTCCAAGGTCATGTAAGCCCAAGTGCAATCTCCTATGCATTCAAGTGAGTCGTCTCATGTGTCTAAGCCCAAGTATTACCTCCACGGTAGCATGTGCCGTTGGCCCAAGTGTCCAATGTCATCTAAGTCATCCAGGTCTAATCATTTTTCTTCCACGGAATCTACGACCAAATTTGAACCGGAGACCTTTCTCTTGATCTCTCTCCTGTTGAGGCTCGATCATTGTGCCAGGAAAGTCCACTTTCCTATTTTTCACGAATTTCCTGCGACCAAAAGTACTTGAAATTCGACATCTCCCACACCGCAGGTCCAAAAATCATGAGACCAAGCCCGTGCACCCCTCCTCGTTGAGGGCTTTCCAACTATACCAAGCACCAAGGCTGGGCCCGCGGTTTGGGACATCTCATCGTGACAAAACAAAACAAACAAAACAAAACAAACCCATGCTTCATATACTGATACCAGTCCAACACTGGTCGAAACTCAAAACGTCCAAATCGGTGTTGGACTGGTATACCTGGTTGAACCTAGGTATGGAATTCAGATATGAGTATGAGTATTGAAGAACATACCAGTCGGCTATGAATGAACCAATGTACCCAGGTGATACACGTACGGGGGAATATGTCTTTAGGGTTTATCCCCACACATACCATACCAGTCTAAGTATAATACGAGTACCCTGGAGAGTTCATGGCAGATGGAGGCAGGTATGAGTATATGCTAGTGTAATCTGTACTAGCATTTTGTTAATTCAAGGCTCCCTGCTGCAAGTCAGACTTCAGTTGCTGTTTCATGCTAAGATTTTGGGCTGCCTTTGCCAAGTGTTTCCTAGTTTAGAGCGCTTTTCAACCGGCTTGTGCTTAATGACATTTATTTCTATGTATGGTTAGCAGTAGAAATACCATACCAATGCTCCATATACCGTACGTTGCTGTCAGATTCGACAGTGCCGAAAAAATGATTTTTTGGAGGCTCAGTCCATTTGGCACCTCATATTTTATACTCCAGGATTCGGCTGTTTAGGATTGAAATTTTTCGCCACCTGTGATGTAGTATATAGCACAAGTATGTATTCTGTCCTTTAAGAGATTTTTTGAGATTTTTCAAATTTTCTTATTTCTGGACAAGCTGAGTATGTAGTATTTCTGGATTTTTAGACATATATCACTTGAGTTAATTCAAAAATTTCAACAACCCAAAATAAAATTAATTTGTGCCGAATCTGCCAGCATAAAGCACTGCCACAAAATTTTCTTTGTATGTATCGTGCCGTTAAAAAACAGAATTCATCGCGGTGCATTCTGCATTTCGGAATGCACCCCATCTGCTTCCTCGAGTGCATTCCGAAATGCAGAATGCACCGGACATTAATTTAAAAAATAATAATTTGTGGCAGTTCTTTACACACGGTAATGCCCCTAGTATCAGGCATTCCCGGATTTGCGGGCCTTCCCCTGGGGCTACCGCCCTCGGCGTCAGGCCCTTAAATCCGGAATGCCTTCCACTCAGGGCATTACCCTATACAAAACCCCCAATATCAGTGGAAAAAAGACAATACTAGAGTCTAGTACATACTGGGGCCTGATTTGTGAGCTGTCGCTCCCAGGTGTTTCCCTCTCTAAGAAATTAAAAAAAAAAAAAAAGTACATACTCATATACAGCTCAAAATACAATTAACTACTCATACCAGATTCATACCCAAGTTGCTCATACCTGTATAGATACCTATACCAGCCTGGTATGAAAAAAGGGGTTGGACCAGTGGTATCAAAAAATGGACATACCACTCCTTGGATGGGCTTGAACCTCTCGGAAGAAGTTGTTCATATTTCATAAACATGTAAGTTTAGTGTTCATGTTTAGTTTGATGCTAATCAGATGAGCTGATTCTTGTTGCTCTCCCTCCCAATGTGAGAGATCGGAAAGAGCTGGACCCCATGTCATTCACGCATTTTGGTTTGAGCTTTCTGGAGGATGATGGTCAGAAAGTGCAGTGAAAGTGCAGTGAACCGGACCGCATCAGTTGGATCAGTGAGCAGATGATCCGGCTTTCATTCCGTTCTTCATCTCCAACTAGGACAAGAATAGATACTGTGGTCGTAAACCTCGTACACCCAACTGATGGACCAGGCCTCCAGGCCTCTAACTTTGGCAGTTCAGTGCTGTGGGACCGGCTGAAGTGTGCGTACTATAACGTGGAGCTGATACTCTAGTGCACACAAGTTTTAGAGCATGCAACCTGTTAGCTTTTCTTCGGATGCAGATCACACACTGGATAGGGTGAGTACAACAGCTGGGAGAAACCCCTTGAGGACCCCTTGTGGGTCTTCTTGAAGATCTGAAATACTTCTTGAAGATCTGTGCCATGCATCTTGAATGAGATTTGCTTTTGAAGACAATTGCGTACTTAGTAGAGTACAACATTATAATGACGAGGTTGGAGGTGGCAATGATCACGGGCACACAACCTGACATTAGAATGAGAGTCCAGACTCGAGAGTCCAGACATCATCCCAAGAATCAGGCACGCAAGCCCTTGTCCCAAAAAACAAGGGAAAGAAGTAGGTACGATGAAGAGACTTACCTAATTCAATGCTGAGGCACAGTTCGGTATAGGACCTAGGTGTAGGTATATTCAGTCAGTTCGGAGGCTGCAATGTGAGCACCGTTTGAAACAGTATAATATGGGAATACCACCAAGTTATACCCAGTTACATGCGTGCACGTTTTGTTTGCAAAAGGGAGGATCCTACAGCACGGTGAAGTTTCCAATAGAGGAAACCAAAATGTCTACTGTAGCTGTTGCGTAAGCAACTTGGGTGGTGGGGTGGGGTTGGACTTTCTCAGTCTCACTCTTTCATCTTCCTTGAGATGCCCTTCGTTTCATGAGGAAAGGAAAGGAAGTCGGTGTATGTATAGGAAGAGTCCAGCTAGAATACTATTAGAGGGTATGGGGAAAAAGCGTATTAGATCCCGAGCGGGTCCCAGTGGAATGATGCTGGTACAGGTAGAGTTCTAGATTCCAGGTGGGTCCGTCCATGTGTTCCAAGAGCGCCCGTGTTTGCTCTTGGATCATAGCGCCTGTTGCAGCAGCAGTGATGGGTTGCAGAAAGTTTGTCCACAAGGACTCCAAGTGGATGAATTGACGAGAGCGCATGGCGTATCTGTTTGTGAACTGGATATGGCTTGGAGTGTTTTGTTGTCTTGTGTTGGGAAAAGAAACTTACTCGAAACACAAGAATGTTCAGCAAGGAAAGAGGACCAGCTGGCCCTAACTAACGCTTCCAGATTTGAAAGTGTGCTTTCAAACGCAGCATAAAGACTAAAACATGATGTGCCAGCTCCATACTGGCCGCAACTGAAGTGGACTCTGATCTCCATGGTTTTCTCCTTGAATCGAGAGATTCAACATATAGAACGAACTCAAGAGCACTGTTGAATGATGATTTGGTAACAACATGTCATCCCCACGAAAAGAAGAGAGATGAGAGCCCATGAGATGGCAGCGGTCTGTTGAGGCTCTTTTGAGCTTGTTACATGTCTCGTCTCTTTGAATTGTTATGTTCACCATTGTTGCAGTAGTGTGTACCATTTGGGGGGAGGTGGCTGTTTACAGCTGAGCAATGGGTTTGTTCGTTTGTTCGTTTGTTCCAGTGTGCAAGGATCAGCAGGCCCTGCCTGGTGTTTCAGCAGCAAAATGGAGGCCGCGGGTTCTCCAGCCAGCGTGTTCTTGCCTCAACCTCGGCTGCCCTACAATGCTCTTCACCGACAGGCGAACCAATGCCATCGAATGTGTGTAAACTGGTGATGGAGATGTGGGTGTAGCGACGCAAAGCTTGTGTGGACAAGAATGCCATACGTTGATTTCGATAGCGCTATTTACATACTGGCTGCATCGCCTCGCAACTCCATTTTTGCATTTCCCTCTGTCATGTGGTTTGTCGACAGGTCCCTCAACATGCGGCGGTTCCTTTCTTTTTCGTATGAAACGCAAGTTAGAATCTACCATGTCTGCAGTTTGCACCAGATCTTGACATTCGTTTTTCAAGATCAAAATCAGGATACCGTTGAGACCTGTTTGGTTCAATTTTATGCCTAACAGTTCCACTGGTCCTTCAGTCTGTTTATCAGGTGGGCGGGTTTGATAGAGTCAGAAAGCGAGCCAAAAAAGTGATTGGTTTCTACAATGATGGCTGTCAGGGCCTGTGAGTGCATGCCATGAAGAGTGCAGGCTGTTTGAAGAACTGGTTCAGCAGTTGTAACCAATCTCTTCATGTAGTATTTCTCTAAAATTGTAGTAGGTGTCTATACAGAACCAAAATCAAGGGAATGATCTGTACGGCTAATTAAGGAGGCTAATCAATCTCTGGGTGCTGGGCAGTCACCAGATATGAGCTTCAGAATGTCTTCTGAGTTTCTTAATAGTTTGTGGAGTGTATATCCAACTGGAAGCAGATCACAAGCTAGGAACCTTTCAATGTTTGTTTCTGAGCTACCTGCCAGAGATTCTTTGCAGGTCACTTGTCCTGGAGTTCTCTTTCGTCCTGCCTGCATTATCCCTGTCAGAGATAGTGAAATAGTCTGCGCCCCATATTAGCCTCAATTGGTTTCCACTGCTTACTTCAGGTCAAGTGACAATGTTGTTGGCCCGAATCCACCATATGGTACATTCAGTAGGCTCTGGTGTGCCGGTCATCATCACGTTGCTTGAAACAACCACACCAGATCCACAAGCTTGTTGTCACTTCTACCTCACCATTTTTTTGTGGATGTCTTCACAATGTGGGGGACAGTAATCGGATATCCAGCATGTGCCCTAATGGCATCAGTGGAAGTGGACAGCAAGGTACACAGTGAAAATCCTCACTGTGCCATGTCACATTAGAAGTTCGCAGTGGCCATTGACCACCTGGACAGAGAGTTATCTGTCTGAGAAGCTCTTCTAGCTCTCAATGTGGGCAACTTGCCATGTACTTTGGGTTTCCCAATGCTGGACATGCATCCACTCCAATCTCCATGGCTCGGACCATGAGGAGTTGGCAGAATATGCGAAGCAAGTGGCTGGCAGCCGAGGTAGTACATTGAGTACAATTTATAGTGGTGATCATGTGGAATTGTGGGCAATTAAGTCCAGTCTGATGTGTGCTGCTGTAGTTAGCTTGGAGGCCAGCATGCCCAGTGGCAATAAGGTTTGGCTTTCTACCAAACTTGATTGGAGGAGGGAAGTCATTTTACCTTTGAAGATCAAAGGGATTAGTCCCCATTGCACCAGCCAGATGCAAATATCTGCCAAGTTGTACATAACTAAAAATGCTTTACGATACTGTACAAAGGACTTTGCAGTTGACAACCCCTTACTTTCTGTTGAAACAGTCCGGACATTCACTAACGGTATCTCAGCTCCTACTTGAAAGACTCGCATCCAGAGCAACCATATGATCAGGTGCATGTTGCCAAATTTCTACCAGAGAAGAACTGAGCTACATCTACACTCAGTTACATCTAGGTTTTTTTTCTTTCAAAAAAAATGTAGCCTTGCCAGATAACCAGAGAGACTTTCAGTACCTAGTTTGGAGTAAAAGTTAACTTATATGATCACATTGAAAATACTAGGCTTGGTGGTGTCACTTATATCCAAGAGATTTCTGGTACACAAACCCGGAGTTGTAGTACTACCAGCATAAGGTGGGCTTGAGGGGCTGCTAGTGCCTTTGACATGCACATAATCTCAACAAATTAATAAGCTTGCATTGAAGTCAAGAAACCACTGAGTGTGAGGAGTAAAACCCTTCTCAAATTGTGTTTGAACTTTAACCTACATGGATTAGTGTATGTGTCATCTCACTAATCAACACTTAAAAGACATTATGAAGTGAAGGAGTCTACTGCAATTTTTGAAGAGCCTTGTTCAAGTGTGACACATGGGCACAAGCATTTCTCACCCAGTCTTCCAAAGGATGAAACACTAAGAGATACTTTGTGGGCCGAGCTAAGTAATGAGGATCAGTGAACTGGGTAGCTCTGCAGTATTTCGCAGTGCAATGTGAAGCGCGGTTGAATCGGACAAACCTTCCTTGCAGGTGATTTCAATTCTGTCTGGCCTCTTCCCCTTCAATCCAGGCAAGTTACTAACCTCGTGCTCGCACAGATGGCTGCGGTGGCTGGGACACAGGTTTTCTCACCTGTGTCCTCCCTGGATCTGAAGGGTATTCACGTGCAGAGGCAATACTCACGGACCACATCGGTGTGGAGATGTAGGCCCCGCACCTGCAGCTTTTGCAACGCTCTTTCAGGTCCCTGCAGTAATGCTGCCGGATTGAGAAACCATGCCTTTGGAAGCCCGATCAAGAAAATGCGCAGCAAGCATAAGTCCTTTAGCCTCAATTTCCCAAGAAGGAAGGGAGTGGTTACAGCGGAATTGCCAGCAGCACAGGGCGTAGCAGGCATTGTGGAAGGGGTGAAGTGGGCATTCACTTCTCCAGCGACCTGGGAATCGGCCGGCATTGCCACGAGCACCTACTTCGTGTTATCGGCTCCTTTACTTTTGGTGGGACTCTCGTTGTCTGGCATTACGAGTGCATATGCGCTGGCCGTTCTCACATGGCGTGCATTTGGAGGTCCAGGCGCCCTTATCGTTTCCCTCTATTTCGTTCTTGTGAGTGCTCGGGTCCTACCGGGTATCATTGTTCTTTGAGACAGAGTGACAAGGGGATAGAATTGTGCGCAAGATGCATGAATGCATTTACAAGACCCAATGTTTTAGCAGTACAGAATTGGAAGAAGAAAGAAAGAGAGGAGCTTTAAAACGTACTCAGAAGCTCAAAGAGCCTATAGGAAGTGAACAACAAACAAACGGAGCACCAAAAAACCAGACTTATATGGAGAGCCTCGATCACAGAGAGAGAGGGAGGGGTGGGAACTGCAGGTAGCCTGTGACATGTTTAAGGTAGCATTTGATTGACAGCCTGTGGCTGGATACCGCAACGATTAAGTGAGCTAAATCGTATGCATGCAATGATTCATATGCATCTGCCCCAACAGGCACATTAATGTGGGCTAGATCCAGATACATTTCTTGTCCGATTTATGTGGACGCTCAACTCAATTGGAAGTGTTAAGCAATATGGAGAGAAATCATACTCAGAAAGCTGGAACATATATGTTCAAATCCTGAACTAGCGGTAGAATAGTTGAAGATCAGATGGGTGTGCAAGAAGTGGTAAAGCTAAAGAAACCAGAAAATGGTTGAGTTGAGGAGCATTGCCATCGCAAAATTCTCAGGTTGCCCCTCCTATGACTTGCCTATGGCCGTCGGATGTAGTGCAGAATGACTTGCTTCAGGATAGGTGGATCTGCTGGTTATGGCTCACTTTTGCTTGTGACCTCACTGATGAGCAAGTGAGTACCAATGAGGTCATAAAGAAGTGCCCCAATGGGTGGATTACAGGGGACTGCTGCTACCAAGGTTAACATGAAACAAAAAGAAGCTGTTGGGATCGCTGAGAAGAAAGGTGGAAGGCGGGGACCTGCCAGTGTGTTTGGATCTTGGACAGCTGGTACTCTCTGTGCCTTGGCAGCCATAGGGGGTGTTGGGGGATTTGAGTGGAAAGCCTTGTGGCAGCTGGGGTTCTTGGCAAGTTTCTGCACAAAGCTCAGTGATACCATCTCCAGTGAGATTGGAAAAGCTTACGGGAAAACCACGTGAGTAAACATCTCCTATTCGTGCTGTAGGTTGGGTTCAAAAACCTTTGCCAATGTGGCCATGACACCTGCAAAATACTAAGTACTGACAAATTGTACTTCAATATCTCCGAACCACAGGACTCAGCCGAGAGAGAAAGATCCTTGTTCACTGCATTTTCCAGAGCTGCACATGATTTTGCTTACATCTATGCACATACATACAAGAATTTCCCACTGAAATTCAATCCCAACCCAAAAATCTCCGGAAGCTCTCTCCCTCTTTATTCACAAGTTGTGTGGTGTATACTTTGTTTGTTTGGCAGGTTACTTAGCTGTTTGAAATACTTTTGAAAGTCTAGGTTTGTACCAGCTCTGCCAGTAAATTTACATTCATGTTCATGTTTGCATAAAGAGAAAGGAGAAGAGACAATAGAGTAGGGCCTCAGGGTGGTGTGAGATTGTTGACAGGTATTTGGTGACAACTTTTTCTATTGTGCCCCGGGGCACAGAAGGGGCGGTGAGCTTGGAAGGCACACTCGCAGGCTTGCTGGCATCAGCGCTGTTGGCTGCTTTTGCATTCACCATTGACCTAGTATGTGCTCTCTCTTTGTGTCTCTCTTTTTTGTTGTTTGCCCTTTACGCAATCCAGAGTGACGGGCAGAAACCTCATATGCCCTGCACACTCCCCACGCTTGTTATTTCTGTGGAAACACAGTGCTATAAAACTAAAACCAGTAACCCTGCAATGGGGCTGTCAAGTTTGCATGCTGACAAGTGCCTCTGTGAGCGCCTCGATGGCAGTTACGGGGTTTATACCTGCAGCTGAGTTGAAGGGATAAGCTAAACCCTGGTGGGTGTGAACCCCACAGAAGGCTCCGGGAGGGTTAATTTACTGCAGGGTCAATGGCCGTAAGGCTATGGCAAACAAAATCCCATGAGAACATTCTTTTTCCCTTTCTAGCCACTGTGGGACAGGCTGTGTCCGATGTGTGGCCAAATCAGAGGCTACGGTAGCTGTGCTGGACTCCACATGTAGTAGCCATTGTACCCAGATCGTCGTCTGCTGTGCCCGAGTGCTTGGTGAGTAGAAAATCCACAACCAGCTCCAGGAGCACTGATGTCCGGAAGGGACTATGATCTGAAGAGGATGTCCTGACATGGGAACTTCCTTCGATGGGCAGGGTGATTGGCTTCTATAGCTCTAGTATTTGCCACCCCTCTAAAACAACAGGGAGATCAGCAGCCTGCTTGTGGGGAAGCTATTGGTTCCACCATATCACCTCTTCCGTGTCTGAGGAACTATCTCTACCTAAGTTTCTGATGCAATCTAGACCTGAAGCTTTTCGAGAGGCCAGTGACTTCAGGGAACACTCTAATTTCTGACGAGGGTGACAGTGGCCTCCAAATCTGTCTAGCTGGGGATGCATATTCTTTGATGTTGGGGCCAGCTCTCATCTCCTGCAAGGACTCACTAGACTTGAAGCGGTGCTTGTACCAGCACCCTGGCAAGCTCCATGTACTCTCTCTCTCACAGACTTAACCACACAGCATATGTGTTTATACATAACACTATTGATTCGCCGACAATGGGGGCACAACTGTTTGTTTTGTTTGCAGACAGACGGAAAGGGGGCTATCATCTCTGTGCTTGCCGCACAAATAGCAAATCTTTGTGAGAGCTATGTTGGAGCTGCCTTTCAGGGTCGTGAAGGCTATGAATGGGTTCTCCCTTCTCTACTTTTCTCTGTCCTTTCCTGACCAGATATTTGTTTCAAACTGTATGCTGGCATTTGCAAGAAGTTACACTTCACTCTTATCCATTGGCATCTGTACCATTCACATTCCTTTTCTTCGGGTTCCACTTTTCTTCAGTCTCTTTCATTTGCATGTGGCTGTCGATATGCAGGCAGCATCGCTAAATGCATTTGTGACGTCAAACAGACCTATCAACAGAGTAGATCTTATTGATATATTCATTTTGGTGTACATGCCTTCAACATGAAAGACTTCTGGTTAAATGGAGGAATCCCTGATCTGTTTGTGTACCACCCGTCAGGTCTTGAAGTGTATGTGGCAGGCATCATAAAGTCAGGTTTTGTCAGAAGTCAAATGGGGGAGAGTACTGATGCAACTGGGGATTGATCTGTTGTTGCAGCTAAATAACGACGTGGCGAACATTTTGAACATCACAATTGGAGCAGCACTAGCCATCTGGATAAGGTTGTTGAGTTGAGGGGCTTGTGGGCAGGGTTAGTACTGTGGCCTCATCATCTCGAGTATTCTTCCCCGTAATATCTATGTTGCAAATGAACATTGTTTAATGTCTGGGAGAGGTGCGGTCCATGGTACTGTCCTCAGTCTTGTTAGTTTTGGAGGCTCAAGATGTTAAGGGATCAACTGTGTATTTGGAGGATAGCTTGTGCACATTTCAAAACCTGGCTGAAAATTTCCTTTGTAAATATGAGGAGCTTCCTGTCTGGAACACTCCACAGATTCAACCCAGGAATACAATGGAATATTACATTCCAGATTTTCCCCCTGGAATTGGCAGAATTGCCTTATTTGGCCATATTTTTAAGACAGGTGAAGTTTCTACCTGTGTTTTCCCAGATTTTCGAATCCTGTCCTGGGGCTCCTGCCATCAGGCCAGGATTCTCAAATCCGGGAAAACACTTGGAAAGGAAAAAGGAACAAGAGCAAAGAGGCTGTAGAAGTGGTGGCCAAGAGCAAATCATTTCGAGTTTATGACATATTTAGCATTCAACACGCAAACATTCACTCAAGTATAGGCTTGAACAAATTATTCTGACTCTAAAGTTTTATTGCCCATTAAGGTCCACTCTTTGCAGCAAGTAAAACTTTGCTTAGTCTGAGAATGGAACAGCAGAAACAAAACCAGAATCAGAGCCCACTCTGTAAATGCAGAAAGATTGTATAAATTGTCATATGCATAGACCAATTGCATAAACTGGGTAGCTTTAACCCAGTCAGCCCTTGTAATCAGTCAAGGTACGCTGCCTCTTTACATTAGAAACATCATTCTTACTCCTGGAAGTGCTACTCCTAGCCTTGGGAGCATCAGTTGGTTTCTCTATGACCTGGTCAAGGTGAGCATGAAGTGCATCAACTTGCTCTTGTTTGGGTCGACCATTAGTTTCTTTGTGGAGAGCATATGCAGCACCCATGCGTTCCCGGCATTGTTTATTGGCAAGTGCATGGTCCACCACTGCAAGCAAATTCCCATTCAGCATTGATCAGTTCTTGATTGGTCCAAGCAGAGATGCATATCCGTACGTGAGGTGACCTTTGCATCCTTATGCCATGCAACTGAAAAGACATGCGAGTCTTGAGCAACGCTCTGTCATCAATTAAGATGCAATTGAACAGAACTGTTGCAAGGGACCACTTCACAAGTCACAGAGGCTACTAACCAGGCCGTGGATAGTCTACTCCAATTACACATTTTGCTTTCCTTTGGACTTCTTTTGGTGCAGTCCAAGGCTCATATATGTACTGCTTTGGCATATCTGGACCCATCCCATAGCGTCAGTAACTAAGTGAGGCACAAATTCAGAGGAGCAACATGCAAGTCTTTGTTGAGAAGCTCAGATGTCGAGAGGTACATCGTTCACCTTTTAAAATGGGAAGAAAATGACGGACGTAGCCACCTTCAGGATCATACTTCTTCCCAAATGTGATCGGCGAGTAGATGCGATGGTACTGCCATACCAAAATGAAAACATTGTCAATCACATTGTAAATTAAATGAGCATGTTAATGCATTAGTCTCCGAGAACGAGTGTCAATCAGCAATAATCTTAATCAGGAGACATGTGCTTTATCCAAATTGAGAAAAGCTTAGTTCAAGTAAAACAGACCTGTGAGAAAAAAGCAGATGCTGAGAGCCATAACCAGTTGCCATTGTTAAGCGACCAGTCAGCATCAATAAGTAGCCTGTCAAAGACATCTCGACCTTTCTCCCAATAAACAAACTGTAACACCCATCCAATACCCACTCCCCAACTAGGTTGAGTGCTCAAAACATGGAATTCTACATTCAATAACATCATTATGTTTGAGGCCAATGCCACAATACCTATGGGCTGGGCAACCTACCAAATCCCCCCGAGTGAGAAAGCATGCAACAGCGTGGCGCGCAAGATGGTGCATCCATCCTGACTTCCTGAGCTGCAACCGACACAAGTTGAGTCTTAGAATCCTGAGATATATGGAATCCATCATTTTTTGATGTGGAGTGTCAGTGTTGAGGGTCAATAAACTTCAAATATTCACAATGCTTTTGGTCTGAAATTTAGAAGGACAGTTTGCAAAGTACACCTCTGCTGCGAGAATTCCATTCCATGAAAGTCATTCCAGCTGCAACCAGGTCATGACTCATGACACAAGGGCAGCAGGATAACTGAGAAAATGATAATTTGAACCTGAACCATAGCGGCATCGATCCATGGGTAGCCAGTTCGAGCATCTCTCCATGCAGCTAGCAGCTCGTCATCATCCTTCCATGGTATCTGCCCATCAGAACATAACCTTATTCCATCCACAATAAAGACTTGACTGACACCATCGGTATTACCATCCCTCTATATACCGATACCCTGGGTGGAATATGTCTCCAATAAGCTTCTGCATTCCATGAAATAAGATAGGCCTATTTCATATATCTAGGAAATCTAGTGACAGCAGGGTAGATCAATGCAAAAACAGTGACAAACATGCCATGCAATCACAAAAGCAGAAGCTGGTGCTTAAGTTGAAAACAACTTTGTTGTGTACCTGCTTGCAAATGGGGCTTCCAACCATGCGATCGAAATTGGGTGTGCCATAGGCTACCGTGTAGAAAAACTCCCGCCACAGCAACTGTTCCACTACATGTGATCACTTCGTGTCAAAAAGCGAGGATGTGCAGACAATTCCCTCTGTATTGATGATCACTTCCCCTTGAATATGCCCCTTTTACACCAAAAGCAGCCTCGTCACAGAACCATGATATCATCTTCATGCAGCTAGCATACCAAAATCAACTAGGTGCATAGGAAGGGTGGAAACCTGGCCCTCCAAGGATACAGGAGGCTTTGTGTGCTTCTTTGTTTCCGCATACACAGCTTGCAACCGTTCATAAAACAATCGCGATGACAGACAGCCGAACTGCACTCCAATGTAAAACATAAGATATTTATCGCTGTACCGCCCTGCCAGTCAAACTTAATTTGAACCTGTACAGTGGCTTGCTTAACCACCTGCAATAAGAGCATTTCCATCTCCAACACAACGAGCTTGGTTTGAGATTTACAACTTGGTGTTTTTGCTAAAGATGAAAGACGGACTTGTACCTTTAGATAGGGAGACAGGACAGTGGTTGCAGGCTTCATGAAAGTTGTGGGGTTGCCCTTGGGCTTCTCAAAGTCACACACCCATTTCTGTTCAACCAACAACTCCACATCTCATTTTAAAAAGCCAGCAAGCTTCTTAAAAATGTCATCCATGCCCAAAATTCATGCCTCTGCTTTTGAAACCAGAGACTCTAATTTCTGCTAAATCCGCACCTCAGTAACGCTCAATTGTCATTTCTGCAATGGTACTATTGACGGAGGACCAGAACTTACACTGTCAGCTAAGGAATCGTCAAGCCTCCTCAAAGCCTCAGTCTCCCCACCAGGATAAGGACTGAACTCCTGTAAAATTGCATTGCACCCATGTGCTTTGTTCAGAATACTCCGACCCAAAGTTTTACTACATGGCTCTGCAAAACGAGTGGATCTCCAGACTTGAATATTTACAGCATTGGAGACTTTTTAAATATTATAGACAGACTTGGTAAATCATCGATCCCCTTGAGACCAATGGACAGCTAGGTGAAAATATGAGATAACCAACACTTGTCTCTCCTCAGTTCTAAATCAAAACCATGTGGCAGGTGGATGTAACTCGTGCATACGAATTCCACCAAGGTGCATCAAGCAGACTAGTAATAAGCAACTTATATCAGGTCCCTTTCAACATTCCTCATGAGCATCGTGGAGACGGAGAAGGAGGAAACCTCATTCAGATTGCTGTAGCCAAGATCCTGAAGGCTGGGTACTGGCACAACTTCCACAAAGTTGAGGTTATTGGGAGGACAGGGAATGTGCAGTGGTGCGTCACCCAGCGGTGGAGGTGGTTTGCCGATCAATCTGCAGAATGACTGATACGTCAATGGTGGCTTCCCACCATTCTTCCGCATCAATCACCAGTGTCAGGAGTGCAGACCTTGGCCAAATACCTCCAACTTACAAACACAGCACAGACTGCATTATTACTTGGTCAGCATAACAGCACAAGAATCAAGCTTCACAGAAACACGAAGGGGAGTCACCACCGACAGGTATGGCACTGGAGATACCTTGGCAATGACATCAGCAGGATTGAAGAGAGTGTGACTCACAGGGCTGTGTACCTCCACCCCTGCTTGCCTAGCAACTTCCTGCGAATGATTAGTAATTGCTTGTTACACCAGGCAACCCCATCGCATTCATTGATTCTAGGCGCATATAAGGAGATGGAGCATCGACAACCAGATACAGGGGTAATCGACCTAACTCCTGAACCAGCCGTTCATCATACATGGACTTCTATGCTCCCTCTCCAAGTATTTTGCAGTATTTGCATCAAACTTATATCAGTCATTGAACGACAGTGGCACTGAGCAGCAATGAAGAAAACATTTATTATTCTCCTTCACACAACAGACTAAGGCAGCCCAACTGCACCTCAAGTACATGCTGAAGTTGGCACTAAAGGAGTGGACCTTTCAAAAGATTGAGCTGGCTGACCAGTTCTCAACTCATCATGTACCCATAGAACCCACAGCAAAATTGAGGCTGCAGTGTTGTCAAAGATGTTCCAAATGTATTTGCAAGCTACAAAAACCATTCAATTCCTCTCAGGGAGTAAACAGAGAGTAAAACCACCTTAATTTTTTCATCACGCTCCAAAGCATATGGTTCAGTATCATGCTCAAAGCACAGCTCGCTGATCTGCCACTGCATTTCCAACACAAAATTACCTGGTAATTGACACAGAAGTCACAAAAAAGTCCCACTCTGCTTCCATGGACACCAAAAAAACCCCCAAAACCCCAAACCCATGTAATAATCTCTAATCACTACCACTATTAGTTGGAACATGAATTACATCTCTCCTTCTCTGTCTCTCTCTCACCTTCCTGGTGGACGCAATACATTGCTTCAGCTTGAAAAGAAAATGTGCACGTCCAGTGTTATACTCATATTATCTTTTGTCCCATGAGGTCTGTGACCCGTGACATTATGAAGTTTCCTTCTGTCTTTCATTCTTTCTTCTTCTTATGATCTGTCCCTATGTGTACTCCTGCAATGAACGCACACTTACAACTGTTATATACTCCATTCCCACACCACTGTCTATGTGAGGTGCACAAAGAGTACCTTAGCAAGCAGATCCGGAATGACGCTGGTGGGATTGCCATGGACCAAGAGTAAGCGAGATCCGCGGGCACGAAGGCGCTCATCCAAGTCCTGCAAGGACCCCAAGAGAAAGTTGATGCGATTCACACCCACTCCCACAGACCCAGGAGATGGAGCTGAGGGGTCCGGAGACAAGAACCAGGGGTCCAGCACAAACACGGGATAGACATGGCTGGCACCATCACAGGCGCGCAGCAATGCTGGGTTATCGTGCAGACGCAGCCCCTTGCGAAACCACACCAGCGCCTTCTTCTTCTCCATCAACTTGCAGCACTCAATTGCAGTATGCCTCCTTCTTGCAAGGTTCCAGAGCACAGAGCAGGAACCCACTCTAGCAAATTTTCTGGGAAACAAGCTGCCCGGTACCAGTAGCATCTGGGCAACGAGCTCTTCTCTCCGTCTTTCTCCATAGCAGCCAGTTTGGGCCGGGGACAATGCCCGGATTGAGAACTTTGAATTGTATACACGTAGTCAGCATATTGACCATTCAATTTTGAAACAAACTGCGGATTTCTTGGCTCGTCGATCCAATACAACCTGGCACCACATTCGAGAGGGGAAATGCGCGATCAAGTAGAGGAAGTTCGAATGGATGTAGGTACATATACACGAATGAAGGGTTTGTGTGCACCCGTGCTCCCGGCTTCTCTGCATTCCACATGGATAGCAGCGTGCAGAGAGATTATATACCCAAGGCCCTGTCTTCTTCAGGTGAACGGGCGGGCAGCTTCGCATCAAGTAGCACACAACCGGTCAAGGCTGTGGAGCTGAATTGGATAGCAAGCTTGGTGATTCCGGGCTCCACATGATTGCGAGTGATGGCTTTGACGCCTCCCCAGCCTCCATGGACAGCGAAGGAAGGTATGCACATCAAACTTTTTGCGTGCAGATGTGGGTCTCTGAACTGGGTTCGTCGCAGCAATCGGGGCTCCATATCGTCCTTGACCCATTTCAGCAGAAACTGCGACCATCTTGGTTGAAGAAGTTCAGTGTCGCCCTCGAGTCACATCTTCTCAGCATATGCATCTGTTGAAATACATATGCATGGGCTTTTCAGTTATTCCGTTTAAGAGAGAGGGAGGTGCTTAATTTGCATTGCTTCCTGGCGGCCATATCCTCTTTGAGAATATTTTATTGGGGAAATACCCACACGAGACTTCTGACAGCTACATGCGTAAGTCCACACCAAATTGGCTGCAAGCTCCAAGAGCTGCGGTAACAGGGCATCTACGTTAACGCTAATCACACAAAGGAGGGATAAAGGGCAGAGAGAGAGCGATGGAAAGCGCTGCTCTTACACATGTGGGGGTTGATTGCACTGCTGGTCACGCCGTGCTTGAGGAGGGGCAGGGGTGCAAACTCACATACACTCAAAGAAACAAAGAAGGAAAGAAAGAACTCCTCACGTCCACCAAAAGAAAGATAGAGGGACTGAGAGTACACCTTTTTCAGTGGAAATCTAGTATTCATCCCTGAGATTTAGATTCTACGTGTCTGCACTAGTACTCCTCAGTAGACACTAAGGCAATGGGAAGCTGGCAATGTTCTCAAGCACTAGTCAGTCTTGCACACAGATGAAGCAATGAGGAAAGAAGGGCTTTGGCAGGAGTTCTTCTCAGATCCTTCACAGTGGTGGGACAGCAGATCTGATAAGGTGAGATTGTCTCCATTCAGGACAGGGAAGAGTTTCTTAAGGAGGGATAGTGACCGAAGCCAGCAGGATGACGTGTAATTGACTAAATTGTATCTCCACTTGTGTAAATGAAGGGCATTTTGCTCTTCGCTGGGAAAGAAATTAAGGCAGCTCTTACTTCGCCATCAGTCTTTTTTAAAGTAGTAGGGTGTGTAAGGTGTTTGCCTCTTGCTTCAAAAGATGCTTGGAGCTTGGATTTAGCCTGGTCTGTGTGAGGCTGTGGTGTGGCTGCTCAGCTGGCACTTGTGGTTCTCACAGGAAAGTCCAAGATCACCCGACTTCAGACATAGGGGCAATAAGGAGGTCCTTTGGATTAAGGCGTTCTCACCCCCTCCCAGGGTGAAGCCAGAGCTATCTGTCATGATACAAGGTCAAGCACAATCTGGTGATGGTTCTAATGCCGCTGTACACCATGGACCTCTAGCCCGAGGATACAACGGGTATTGCTTTGATGATGAGTTAGGGGTTCCAACTCAAAGAGATAGAATTGTAATACTACTTCAGTAGATGACCGTGGTAGTATTATATTGTATTGTGATTAAGGAGCCTGTTGAAATGAAGATATGTATCTTTGAAGTATCTTTTCTTTAGTGAACTTTAAAGTAGTGCTTTGCAGTCGTGCAGGATTGCAGGGTTGAATCAGGTGCAGTTGTTTGAATCAGACAACTCCCCGGTCACCACTGGTTTTGAAAGAGGAGCAAGAGCAGGAGTCAACAAGAACTCTTACGGTAGTGGTTGGTCTATAAAGACACCAAGTAAGGCAGGACAACTGAAGGAGACCCTGCACACGGTGGTCCAAGGAGGCATATCACCAGACACTAATACTTATGTCTATCTCTTGCAAGAGTGCATCAAAATTACAGACCTAGCAATGGGAAAGCAGGTGCACACCCACATCATCCAAAGTGGCTTTAAACCAAACATCTTTCTACTCAACACCCTTGTCAACATGTATGCCAAGTGTGGGAACGTGGTGGATGCACGTCAAGTGTTTGACAGAATGCTTGAACGAGATGTGTTTACGTGGACTACAATGATGGCAGGATATGCCAAGCATGCGGGTGGTAGGGAGGCATTGGAGATCTATGAGCAAATGATACAGGAAGGGGTGACCCCCAACAGGGTCACATTTACTTGTGTTCTGAATGTATGTGCCAACCTAGGAGATTTGGGGAAGGGCAAAGATGTCCATGAGGACATAAGCAAAAGTCGGATTGTGCAAGACATCATTCTGGAGAATACCCTTGTTGATATGTATGCCAAATGTGGAAGCATAAAGGATGCACGTCAAGTATTTGATAGTATGACTCACCACAATGTGGTCTCGTGGAACTCAATAATTGCAGGATATACTCAACTTGGTTTTGGTAGGGAGGCTTTGGAGATGTATGAGCAAATGATAGGGGAAGGGTTGACACCCAACAAGGTCACGTTCATTTGCGTGCTCAATGCTTGTGCCAGCCTAGGAGCTCTTGACAAGGGCAAAGAGGTCCGTGCTGCCATTGATGAAAGTAGAGTTGCTCGAGATATCATTCTGGAGAATACCCTTGTTGACATGTATGCCAAATGTGGGAGCATAATGGATGCACGTCAAGTGTTTGACAATATGGCTTATCAAGATGTGGTCTCATGGAATGCTATGATTGGAGGATATGCTCAGCATGGGTCTGGTAGGGTGGCTTTGGAGATGTATGAGCGAATGATACAGGAAGGGGTGACACCCAACAAGGTCACATTCATTTGTGTCCTCAATGCAAGTGCCAGCCTAGGAGCTCTGGAAAATGGCAAAAAGATTCATGCTGATATCATGAAGGCTGGAATTGTTTCATACATAAATTTGGAGAATACCCTTGTTGATATGTACGCAAAATGCGGAAGCATAAATGATGCACGCCGAGTGTTCGACAAGATGTCTAAAAAAAATGTGGTCACATGGAGTGTGATGATTGCAGGATATGCCCAGCATGGGTGCAGTAGGGAGGCTTTTGGGATGTATGAGCAAATGATACAGAAAGGGGTCCCACCTGACAAGGTCACCTTCATTTGCATCCTCAATGCGTGTGCCAGCCTTGGAACCCTGGGAAAGGGTAAAGAGGTTCATGCTGACATAACTAAAGCTGGAATCGCACGAGATATTGTTTTGGAGACTGCCCTCACTGACATGTATGCCAAATGTGGGAGCATACAGGATGCACGTCAAGTGTTCGACAATATGGCTCAACGAAATGTGGTCTCATGGAACGCGATGATCACTGGGTATGCTCAGCATGGGTGTGGTAGGGAAGCTCTTGAAATATATGAGCAGATGCAACTGGAAGGGGTGATACCCAATAAGGTCACGTTCGTTTCTGTTCTCAGTGTATGTGGCAGCTTGGCAGGCCTGGAAAAGGGCAAAGAGGTCCATGCTGATATTGTCAAAGCTGGAATTGTGTCAGATATCACTTTGGACACTGCCCTTGTTGAAATGTATGCCAAATGTGGGAACGTGAAGGATGCACATAAAGTGTTCAACAATATGGTTGAGCAAGATGTGGTCTCATGGAGTGCAATGATGGCAGCATATGCCCAGCAGGGGTATGGTAGGGAGGCCCTTCAATTATTTGAACAGATGCAACAGGAAGGCTTGAAGCCGGACAGTATCACATTCATTTCTCTTCTCTCTGCATGTAGTCATGTGGGCCTAGTGGATGAGGGTCATCATTACTTTGATTCCATGAATCAAGATCACGGCCTCACTCCTACATTGGAGCATTTTGGCTGCATAGTGGACCTTCTTGGCCGTGCAGGACACTTGAAGGAGGCGGAGGACTTCATAGAGAAAATGCCAATTGAACCAGATGCTTCGGTCTGGGGGGCGCTACTTGGTGCCTGCAGAATTCATGGCAATGTGGAGCTAGCAGAACATGCAGCGAAAAATATTGTCGAGGCTAATCAAGTATGCTAGACCTTAATGTGCTGCTGTTGAATATCTATGCTGCGGTTGGTAGGTGGGACGATATGGCAAAGGTGAGAAAAAGATGGAGGACACAGGTGTCACAAAGCAGCCAGGGTGCAGCTGCATCCAAGTTGACAGGGTGCACGCTTGGTTGTAGCAGATAAATGTCACCTACAAAGTGAGGAAGGCATGCTCAGTTATCAAAACTGTCTTGGAAGATGAGGGAGGCTAGGCCGTACATGCCTGACACACACCTTGCTGTGGAGGACCAACGGAATCTTCTCTTTGCCTCCACAATGAGAAGCTGAGCATCACCTTCTGGGCTCATCAGCACTCCTTCTGGAACACCTATCAGAACCTTAAGGTGTGTGGTGACTGCCACCCACCGCCACCAAACTGTGGTGAAACAAGAACCCTGTCAGAAGGCGTACCAAAGAAACTTTTCTTTGAAGTCTTCTTCAGTATGTTAGAAAATCTAAATGAGATATGTGGATTACGTTTTTTTCTGCATGATGTACTCTCGACTGATCCCTGTAGGGATCATTCGACCTTGGAAGCAGGGGCGAGGCCGGGAGGCGGAGACACACTTACGAGGCGGAATGATTCCTACAGGGATCGTTCCAGGACGGTAAGGGCAGTTGATGCAGCTCTGGGCCATTCATTCTTGAAACATGGCAATATCTCCTGCACAGAAACTGTAATGGGGAATAGGGGGCGCATAATATTGGGTAGGCGGGATTTTGCGATGTAGGCTTCCTGCTCACAAAGAAGTAATCTGCATCAACTGCCCTTGCCGGGATTGGAAGCCTTATGTAATAGGGAATAGGATTTTCACCTATTCCCTATTTCTTAAGGGGGTTCGATGATGCGGAGGCCTGTGAGGGTCCGTGGACTGTCATCGAACCCCCTGTAAAAGACTGAAAATCCCATTTACTTGCATAAAAGATAAGAGTGGATTCAGAATGTATGTAGAATTTCCAGCAACATATTCTGATTCCAGAGTGTCACTGGAAATTCCGGTTATACTGGTATGAACCATCTATTTACAATAGTGTGGCCTATGCCGTTTAGCACATAATCATTCTATATTCCAGAAAAAAGCAAATTTGGTGTTTCATGAATTTCCAGTGACCGAAAGTCACACTTGAAACTCAATATCTCCCACACCACAGGTCCAAAAATGATGAAACCGCCTAGCTGCTCTCTGCAAATGCTCTCAAAACAAGTGGATCAAACTTCTCCAAAGCTTTCACATTCTTGTGCTGCACACAGTCAGATTTGTGAACACTCTACTGCCCACATGTTGGTTGATGAATCTCTGGCCTTCACTGTTGGATGCCTCTTTGAAGATGGCAGTAAGTAGCCCCCAACATGCCATGATTTCCACACTGTCTGTCATCATGTTTGCAGGCAGAGTCCGAATTACCTATAGGGACATTACTGGTTGTTCTTTGAAAGGAAAAAACATTCATGTATGTATGGTAAGTGGGCAGAATACATGCATGCATGGCGGGCCTGCAAAAGCTGAAAGGTGGTGCTTCCTCTCTTATCTCCACAATCCTTCTTCGCTTGCGCAGGAATCGCTTGAAAGGATTTGGGAAGGATCGATGGTGGAGCGGATTGTATAGGTCCGGGGAGATTAGCATCCGCCCAACAAGCATGGCGGTAGCCACGGCAACCGCCTGCGCGTTGCTCCAGGATGCAAGAGCCTCTTGGTTGGACTGTGCAGATTGTTTGGAGTCCCAGGGTGCGTTGTGTTACTTTTCTTCTTCTCCTGTTGTGTTTTATGTGTGTTCGCAGTATGTGACATTCAGAAAGAATGCGAAATTGGACTTGCCTCTTTAGTCCAGTAGATTAGTGAACGGAGAGAGGAATCTGAGATGTGCATGAACCATACGTCAGCTGAAGAAGGTCGTGACGAATTCCGATGCCGCAGTTTGCCAATTTGAAATGTATGTGCAATAGTTGACAGAGAGGGGGAGAGAGAGACAAGCTTCTGGTCCTCAATTGTCTAGATACAAAATATACGAGTGAGATCTCAACGGGGGATGGCTGTCGCTTGGGCGAATGCAGTACCGGTTGCAAAGGCGAAGGGAAGGCGAAGAGCGACAGTCGTGCTTAAAGGAGGTGATGGAGGTAGCAGCACAGCTGCAGGGTCTAATTTTAAGCCCGCAGTTGCTGGATGTGCTCATGATGGACGCCTCATGATGCCCCTGCTGTCGACACGGACAAAACCAGCACGGCAGGCCTTTAATGTTGAGGCTGTTGTTGTCACGGAGAACTGGTTGGGGAGTCATAAAATTGTCACTGGCACAGTTGCTGAAGAGGCTATGGCCTTGGCGAGAGTAGCTGCGAAAGCTGCACGGGATGCAGAAGCATACGCCCAAGCTCAAGCTGGTGATTATGAGGATTTCTTTTCAGAAAAGGACTTGCTGAGGCTGAAGAGGGCTCGCTTGAGTGAGATGGAGAGAACCCACATGTTACAGTTGGAGGTGGAAGGAGATGCTTTGAGGACACAGATTAATTGTGAAACTCACATGGGAAGGCCAATGGGAAAGACAGCCTCCCTGACCACAGTGGAAGATGAAACTACATCGGCTGCGTTGGAAAAAGGTAACTGAACTTGGTGCAATGTTTGGACGATGCTCTGCTCTTGTGTCTTGCAGCATTTATCCTTTGGCTTCTAATTTTGATTCCTTACCCCTGCATCATATCTAGCTTAGGTGACATCACTTACAAAATGGAAATTTTGGCAGAATTGTACATGGTCCTTGTAGTGATTCTAGCAGAAAAGGCACTAGAGGTATCAAACTGTACCCAGGAAATTGGAATGTAAGAACTGCAAAACATCAAGAGGACAAGCTTCCTGACATGGCATTGCATTTCTGTTTGCAATGATTATACTCGTAGTGTAAGCCCTAAAAATGAAATTCGGAACTATGTTGCCAAAGAAGGGCATATGATTCCATGGATGTTACTATAATTTGGGGATTTTGCGAAAGTACCTGATGTTGCCATGTAGTGAAAGGACTGTAAGTTAGGTTCCAAGATGAAATGGGGACGAATATGAAATTAAAACCAGAGCCTGGTGTATATTGAGTAAATTCTGGAAGTGGATTGGCATAAATTCTCACCATTGATTCTACTGTCCTGGTATGAAGATGCAGATACACAGTACTTTCATACTGGAAGAAAATTAATGCCAAAGCTAGGTCTTGTTTATGCAAAAGAAATGTGTTGGGCCCATTTGATTCCAAGGACTTGCCTGTTGCCACATCTTTTGTTGGATGGGGTGTGCAACTCAGGAACTACGCAAGATATCGTAATTGTGCGATCAACTCGACGGTTTGAAAGATTGCTGAGAAGAGAGAGAGCCTTGGAAAAGGCAGGGAGGGTCGCAGCCACCATTGCATCAACAGCCCACCATGTCAGGCCAAAGAAAACCCAGATTTCTCGAGATCTCTCAAATCCAGTTCGTGCATTCTTGCGGGAGATAGGCCAGCACAAGTTGCTGACAGCAACTGAGGAAGTGGAGCTCTCAAAAGGGATTAAGGTAAGGATGCAGTTCAAAGTTGATGTTTTTCCCCTGGCTATAGCCAATCAATTTGTTGTCTTAGTTGGCACAAATGATTGCCCGCTGGCAGGTTGCCTTAGCTTTGTGGCCATAGACTTTGTGCCCAGTTTAGGTGGAACTAAAGCCTTTTGATAGAGAGAATGAGTGAGAAAGAGTGAGAGAATGTACTCATAAGACATTGTTTGCCATAGCCTTGTGGCCATTGACCCCGCGCTCAGTTTGAGCAGAACACAATGGGACAGAAACTACTTTTGTCAGGGGCTGACCCCGGTAGTATGACTTACCTTGGAACAGACTATTAATCTGAGTTTTGCAGATATCCTCTAGAAATCCCTTCACACGAGCATCAATCTGCTTTGTGTGGTTTGCCCAATAACTAGGCCCCAAAAGGGCCTGGGCTTTTGGCTCGGCCTCGAGGCTTTCAAAGTTGGTAAACAGAGGTTCAATGGGCAATTGCAATCCCTCTTTCCTCTCTGCATCTGTTTGCTGTTCAAAGGTAGGCTTCCCGCCCTGAGTTTAAATTTCAGTCTAGTGCCGAGGGTGGGTAAACCCTTGAGGTCATCCATGATGGCCTCTACCATGTCACAGACTGGAAACAAATTCAGTGAAGTTTTCTGTCAAAAGTGAGAGAGAGTGAGAGACAAACAGACAGACAGACACAGGGCGATGTTGCCTTGGAAGTTGGCTCCCACTGATATGAAACTTGATGGCAATGGGTATGTGGGATATTCAGGACCTCCTGAAAATGGACGAAGTGAGGAACAGTCTAATGGAGCAATTGGGGCGGGAGCCCACAATGGGCGAGTGGGCTTGTGCAGCAGGAATGGATCAAAAGGCATTTGAGAGGCGGATCAAGGAAGGTTGGTTTTGCAAAGACAAGATGGTGAATTCCAACCTCGCTTTGGTTGTTTCAATTGCAAAGAAATACCAGGGGCGTGGTATGACACTCCAAGATCTCATTCAGGTCCGCTATTTTGGCTTGTATTTGGTTCCCTAATTCTCACCAACCCTCTCTCTCTCTCTCTCTTTTCCGCTCAAACTGGGGCGCAGGATCAATGGCCAGAACAGCGTCTTAGGAGTACACTCTCTCTCTCTCTCTCGTTCATCAACTTCGAAAATCTTGGGGCTGAGCCTAAAGCCCTGGCTTTGTTGGGTCTAATTGCTGGGCAGCTCACACACAGCAGGTTGATGCTTGTGTGAAGGGCTTTCTAGAGGATATCTGGAAAGCAAAATGTCTATACCAAGGTAAGTCCCACTATTGAAGTGAGCCCCTCACAAAGGTAGTGTATTCCATTTTGTTCCGCCCAAATTGGGCACGGGGTCTATGGCCACAAGGCTACGGAAAAACGAGCATTTTCTCTCTTACTTTGTTCTAAAGCATTATGGGCAGTGCAACTGCAGCCTCAGGGGTCAACTGAAAGTGAGCGTCAACCTAGTGCTTGCTAATGTGATGTCAACGCCAGTCTATTAATCCGCGACTGTGCGCAAGCACACTGGAAATTTTGGGCTGTCTCTTTCATCGATTGCTATGAGGAAACTTCACACTTAGCTGTGACAGGCTTAGTATGCCCTTAATCCTTTGCCAGCTAGCAGGACTCTTCAAATTCCAAAATTGAAGCAACCTAAAGTAGAAGCTTCAAACATTGTCGTACCTCTAGCAATTTCACTAAGTACTTTCTCTTTCTCCCTCTCCCCAGACAAACCAATCAGTTAGGTCATACAGGACAGTGGTTGATAGGGTAACCATATGACGACGCGATGTCATGTGTTGAGTTTTGAGACACATCAGTTAACATATCCATCATCTGAGTTGAAATCCGTCATCTATTGTGGTACAGGAAGGCAGTATGGGTTTAATTAGAGGTGCAGAGAAGTTTGATCATCACAGGGGCTATAAGTTCAGTACTTATGCCCACTGGTGGATTAGGCAGGCTCTTACACGTGCCATAGCGGATCAAACGAAGAGCATTCGGCTGCCCGTATGTGCCCTACTCCTTAACCTGCCTGTCCAGACTCTATTTCTTATTTCAGTGTAGATCATGCATAGGTGTTATGCCTAATTGTGCCTACTGACAAGCTCTCTAATAATGCATGTCACAGTGACATGGCTGTATGCTTGCTGTTCAGAAACATATATTATCAGCGTGTGTTTTGTGAGTGGTCTGTGTTTCGGTTCTGATGTGTTGCCCACTGCTGTTAGGTTGTCAGGTTCACTGGCACGACGTGATCACACGCATAAAAAAAGCCAAGCATATGTTTATTCAGGAACACGGGCGGAAGCCACATGACCACGAAGCGGCAAAGCTCGTGGGCATGACTGTGGGAAGGATGAAAGCGGTTCTCCAGTTAACACGGGCTCCAATATCGATGGAGCGCCCTCTCAGCAAAGAGGGAGAAACGACCATTGGGGTGAGAGGGCGTTACTGTTCCTAGTCACCATTGTATTTGTTGGCTTGTCCATGAACATTGTGCAGATGGTTTTTGCACAACATGTATGAAAATCATCATGAGATTGTCCAAGTGCTTTCATTCAACCAGCAAGAATTTGGTACCAGGGCTGTGCTTGAAGGCTAGCATCACAGAAATTTAAAGATATCCAGTGTGTAGTAGCACCATGGTCAGTGAAGATGCAAGACAGGTGTGGCTGTGATGGCAATGCCAGGCAAACTATACCAAGGAAAGAAGAAGGAAACTGGCTAATTTCCTCCTGAAACTCTAACAACTTATGGAACAAGAATGCGCAATAAATAAAGCAATCACCAAGAAATCACCAAGAAATCAGGTGAAATTGTGGCTTGAAATGGACTTCTTTGTGAAGGTTTAGTGTTCATTATTCAAGGGAGAGAGAGAGAGAGAGTAATGTAGTGCATTGCCCCTTTTCCAGGAACTACTTCCAGACAGGGACATAGAATCACCTGAGGACGTCGTGGCCAAGCAGCAGCTGAAGCAAGACATTGATGATTTGCTGCACACCTTAGACCAACGTGAGAGGGATGTTGTGAGACTACGGTATGGATTTGACGATGGACGGATGAGGACACTAGAAGAATTGGGCTGCAAGTTTAGGATCACACGGGAGCGTGTGCGGCAACTTGAGTCAAGAGCTTTGCGAAAACTCAGACAGCCAAGCAGGAATTGTGTTTTGCGGAAGCATTTGGACCTGTAGCAGGGGGTTGGTTGATGCATCTCTCATGTCACAATTGTTCCAGGCGACATTTTCTATCACCTATGTACAAATTCTTACCACCCTTCTAGGATCAGACCATCCTAACATTTGTTGGTAATAAAGTCTTGATTGCTGTGCAGAATGAACGAATGAATACATTTGCAGATCTTCAGTTATCCTCCTCTCTGGCCGGCTATTACTCAACTAGCATTGCCACATTGCACTTGCAGATGCAAAAGGAGAGGGGAATGGTGCATGCAATTCCAAGGTGTGTCGCACCCCCTCCAACTAGTAGATTCAGTAGAAGATTTCAAAGCTCTCAAGTGTGGCCCATGTCTAAGGTCAAGTGAGCATAATGTACCCATCCACCGCTACAGCCTACATGGAGGCTCAGTCCGTGTTACTGTGCCCTGCACAAACTCCAAAACAAGAGTTGCAAGATCCCGCTGATGCGATCAGTAATTGTGATCAGTACCATCTACAACTACAAGAACATGGGTAGAGATTCGCTTAACAAATTCGTGAGCATCTTCGACAGGCACGGTCTCATCCACTGCACCATGGATGGTTACCACTCTGCAGTGCTCAGGTATGGCCAAGCATGCAGCCTGCATGTCTGTTGACAATCTCTCTTGTAAGCATTCTTTTGTAACCCTGTATTCCAAGTTGCCACTGTCGTCCCGCACGTCAACGACTCCTTCCTCTTCCAGCTTGCGCAGCCCGTCATCCCCACCCAGCCGCTCCTTAATGCCTGCAAAAGAGAGTGGACACATCAAGTATCACCAAGCCTTGTGTAAGAATGAGCGAATAGAAATCTGAAGAAGTGACCAACTCTGCAGTTGTTCGTGCACAACTACTGACCTAATTCAGAGGGTGCAAAAATGTGATGCCTGCAATGCATATGATTGTCACCTTCCTGCGGGAAGATGACTACGGAGTCCAAGAATTGCAACATCCATTACCTCCATGCAGAACAAAGCGGCCACTTATGTTGATTATCGTGGAGACATCACCGAACTTGGATGCGTATAGAACCACCGCATTGCCTCCTTTGCTGTGGCCGACCAAAGAAACAACGCGACGGCCTTTGGAGTTCCAATGGCTAACGACAGCTCTCAGATCCTCGACCTCGCTCCAGTAACTACCAAAAGAAAAATCGCCTTCGCTTTCTCCATTGCCAGAGAAGTCGAACCGGAAGGTGCTGATGCCTGCTTCCACTAGTGCGTTGGACAGATTCGTCAACGTCCTGCTTGCCTTCGAAGATCGCAAGCCATGGCAAAGAACTAGAATCTCTTCGGATCCTCCCTCCTCCACAATACCGACCAATTTCTGGGCCCTGGGGTTTACAATTTCCACCTTCTTGCTGCTTTGATCCGGACTAGCTACAGCGGCCCCGATCTCAGTGGACCCTCCCATCCAAAAGGATTTCAGCTGAGCCTATTTCTTGCTAGAGTCTAAAACTGGGTAGCGAGAGATTGTCTGATTTGATTCCCTCCTCTGCACGGTTGGCCCGCAGACCGATGGAATCCTTGGTGGGTGCAGTAAAAAAAGTTGGGCGCTCCTCTAAAATGATCCCTGGAGTTACATTCTGTGAGCCCCGGGGCCCACCCACCAAAACCTGTGGCCTCTGTCACGCTCTGTTGTCCCCATCAAACTCTCATCACATGCTCTCCACCATCCCCGTCTACTCATTGTTAACATCACGCCCTCTTTCACATATTCTATCATTCCCTTCTTTCATGATGAAACTCTTTAAGACTTTATTTACAACATGTACAATGGGTGAAAGTGCATAAGATCTGAAGTTCCCAAAAAGGGGGGGGGAAAGGAACAAGAAACAAGAGAAGAAAACAAAAAGTTATAGTAAGCTACTCAACCAGCGACGAAAACAGAAGCTATAGTAAACTACTCAAGCAGAGCGACCCTCCCAGCCAACAGCCTGGAGGAGATCAGGCAAGGAGATTGGCAAAGTGTCAGGTGAGGCGGAAGACGAGATGACGCGGAGCTAGCCACATCAGCCCGATACAAAATAGAGATGGCTTGTGCTCTCTGCAGACTAACTGAAACACGTTGTCGATACAAGGACGGAGACATGTGGGATGCCAGTGGACCCGCTCTTGGCTGCATGATGTGCATATGTCCGCAGGAAATCGTCGAAGTGCCGGTGCAATGAGCCAAATATTTCGACCGCCAGTGGAAGAAATGTGTCGGTGGGGTGACGATCGCTGTAGTCGCACTCTTTGGCCTGGGCTGCTACAGTGGATGTCGTGCCTGGTGTGGTAGCTGCGCGAGATAGCGGATCCGCTCGAGTGGGGTCGGCGAGAACGACATCTGCTAAGGTATGCAAACCATCTCTAGATAGGACGATGTCAACACGGCGGCGTGTAGAGTGGGACGTGAGCGTGGGTCGTAGATGTGGTTGCTCACGCAGTACATGATACCATATCTCCCGAGCAATATATGTCACCGCATCGCGAACCATATCATGAGACGCAGTGCGCTCACCACCACATTGACAGCGGAGGAGATGGATGGCAAGATCATCGATGGGCTGAAGACAGACGCAGCGCTGAAGGCCCAATGCCGAAGGATGAGGCAAACCGAGTCGAAGGCGGAGTGCAGTAGTGAAAATAGGGGATAAGAGGCGAAAATGTGCGATAGTGGGTCGTGCTGTCAACCATGCCCCTACTCCGGGTCCTGCGCATGATAGAAGTCGAACTCGGTGTAACTCAGAAGAAGCACTTGAGAGCATGCCGGAAAATGAATGACGGTGCACACGCTCGGAAATGGACTCCTGAAGATGGTCGAGGCCTTGAGCAACCAACTACTCAAATGGTGGTAGACATGCTCGCGCCGGTGCCGGAAGAAGATATCGTGCAGAGCGGAGATGCTGTTGGAAGGGTAAAATGCCACTGTCGACATGTGCAACGGCGTCCATAAGGATGGGACGATGGTCACAGAGAAATCGTGAAGCGAGGGCTGGCGCCACCAATGCCCAACTGCCGAGGAAAGCTGACGGGGCGGTAGTGACAGTGGACAAAAGATCCACACCACCAGAAGAGACGGGCAAAGTGGCTTGCTGTCGTGGCAAAAGTCCCTGAGCACCCTCCAGAGCTCCTGGTCCTAACAATCTCCCGAAGATAGTCATCATGGTAGTATCAAACCCAGATAAGAGGTGTAGGAAATCTGGGCTGGGTGGAACAGTGCGCAAGAGATATGAGGGACGCTGAAGGAAACATTTGGTCAAGATTCCATATGCTACCTGTACATCTCCGAGCCTAGGAAGGAGATCGGCGTGGGTGGCATCCTGGTGGAGTGCATCTTCCAAGAAGGACGTTGTGAACTGGGTGGTGCCAAAAGGCACTCCCATGATTCTGATGTCATTGGGCGGAGCAATGAAGTGAGCAAGGATGACAAAATTTGCAGGGAGACCGGACGGAGACCACACCACACATTTGCGAGGTTGCATTGAAAGGCCCACGGCAGAGAGTTGGGTGACAAAATGATAGTAAGCTGAAAGTACCTGTGATGCAGGGCCTACAATGTGCGTGTCATCTGTCACCAACGGAAAAAGACAAGATGAGTGAACTTGTGTAGAAGCTGTGAGGGCGCGGACATGAGCCATGGCAAACAAAGGTCATCCTAAACGGTCGCCTTGGCGGGTGCCAACCTTGAACTGAATGATGGAGCACTCACCTAGGCGAGAATGATGACTGTAGTATAGGGGAGTGGTGGATGCATAGAATAATCGAACAAACGGAATGAGCTGGTGGAAGTCTCCTCCGGCTGAACGGAGCTCCTAAAAGATAGCCGCTCATGACATAGTGTTGAAAGCGTTGGTGACGTCGACCTGGAGAACCACCCAATCCGGATGAAGATCAAGAGCTGCACGAATCCCCTGAACCACCACCTCGCAACCGCCTGGAGTGGCGACCCCGAACTGGTGCGGAAAGAGGTGTCCGGAGAAGGCATCTCGAAACTAAAGACAAAGTGAGCGGCTGACAAGGCGGTAAAGAACCTCTCCAACTGCAATAGGGCGGATGCCAGTACCTTGAGGGTTTGCTCTTAGCCAACAATCTGGAGGCCCCAAGGAGACGGGCCACTGGGGCAGGGATACGGCCAGCAGCAATAAAGGAGCAAATCTGAAATAGCTGAGAGAAGCCACTAGCAGAGTCTTGTGCGTAAGTGCTCATACAGAAGACCGGAAGGACCTGCCGCTACAAGATGGGGACTTCGCGTGAAGGCCTGAGTGAAGACCTCCCGATCTAGCTTGAGATCCTGGTCTGGCTCGAAGTCCTCAACAAAAGCGGCAGAATATCCTGAGCTGATGGGTGAAGGGCTTCGAGGGCAGTGACAGTATCCGGTGATGGAGGCGCTGGTGAGGAAGGTGCTAAAGCCTTGGCCGCGCGTGAGTACTTGCCAACATGGCCTAACATGAGACTATGACGAAGTCGCCTGTGGGCCGATGAGGGTGGCTGCGTGGAGGAAGTGGGAGGGGCGTGTGCCGCAAGGGCTAGTGCCCGTAATTGATGCTCATCTTGCAGACTCTCCCAATCTCCAGATAAAAAACGGCGAAGACGGATGCGCGTCTCTCTGTGCCCTGACTGACCGCCACGAGGGGGCAAAACCAAACACCACTGAGGAAATAACAAGAAAAGATATCATGTTGGTATATCATCAGGATCACGAGCCAGCCTGTCTAAGGGTAGACGGAGTGCCAGTTGGACCTCATGACGTAGTGCCACCGGAATTCTTGTATAAAGACGAGGCCTTGGCAGTCCTAGCTGAAATGCGCCCAGAACATCTAGCGCTGAAAGCCAATGCCAAGTAGAGGCAGGAGGTGGCGCGTGCAAGACACTGGGCTAACTGATGAAGAGCCGCACACGTGCGCTGGTGTCGCGCAAGCCCTCTGATGCGCGCGAAAAGACGACCGCAAGCTGGGCACGGGGTACGGTCTGATGGGAGAGGCGCCTGCTGTTGGGGTAAGAGTGATGGGGTCGGCAATGCAGGCTGCACAACTGGAGAAGAAGGCACGTGGAGAGGCTCATTACCAAGAGGAGTTGGGCTGCCTTGAAGCCGCTGCCGAGAATGGGATGGAGAACCTGGAGGAGAAATGACTGGCGTGGAACCTCGAACCCTACCTGAGAGGCGCAGTGGGGGAGGACTCAACAGACACTGTGGGAGTTCTTCGGTCGGTGGGGCGCCAATGGAAGAACCTGGAATCAGCGGTGGAGAAGACCGTTGTGAAGATGACGACTCTTCTTGAACTTGGTGTCTAGAGCTTGGACTCTGGTGCGCATCAGGAACATGTGAGCTAGGGGTAGGGATACGTTGGCGTTGGGGTCTTCCAATAGGAGCAGTTGCGGCTGTGTTCAGCACCTCTCGTTGCTCTAGGGAGCGAACTGCCAGGGATGGTGGAATAGGCAGTAAAGGGGTTGTGGTGAGGGCTGGAGTTGGCTGCATGTACGGCGTCGGGGCTGAACGAGCTGGGGGACGAGCTGATCGAGGCCGCCTGACCGGCGTGGGGCCCACTGTTGCACAACGGCCGCTTGCTCGCTTAGCGCTGCTACCGCTGTCGCTACTGCCAACACCTCCACTAAGTTGGCAGCGCTGCAGGCCTTGCCGAGGTCTGGTGGCGACGCCGCTCATCGTACTTATCGATTCTTTCTCTCTCTCCCTTGTCAACTCTCCCATCTTATTTTCAACTCTCCCATATCCTTGTCATCTCTCCCAGGTCCTCGTCAGCAGCTCCACATCAGCTCTAGTACATTGTGGATCCAGGCTTGAGGTACAAGGATAGTGTTGTGAAGGACATGTTGGCCACGTTGCAGGGTTGCCTTTGCTGGGAAACATGCAGCAAAGCTAAGTTCCAAATATTCCTCCTTGGGGTCCTTCCAATCACAAGCATGTTAAGGAATGGGGTATTGTATGTATGGAGAGTAGAATGGGGTATTGGATGTAGGTGACAGTATGACTAGGCTTGAAAAGGAAATGGATGGCAAGTCGGCCATTGTAGTAGTACTTTGAGCATTTTTTATTTAATTGTGGTCGTGAATGTCGTTTCGTAGTGTAACGGCCTTTAGAAGCTTAGTCGCGATTACAAATATGACTCAGGCATACGGCGCTCCAATCATTCGTTCTGTTTGAATGGATTTGCATATGGGCTCCACACTTGGCAACTACCAGAACGGTGCGGGTGAATGCTTGGACCACCCATTAGATGAAATGATACCTACCTAGAAGATTTTAATATTACTTATTATATTTAAAAGAAAGAATTAAGAAAAAATTGAAAAAAAAAAGGATCGGTTCCCCATTTGTGTAATTTTATTAAAAACCAAAATACATTCTTGATTATACATGACAGCAAAACATCTCAAACATGACAAAGTTTCTTTAACGTCCAGTGAATTTACAAAGCCTACTGCACAACATGAGAAAGAAATGATTCGAGTTCTTGACAAAAAGCAAAATCTCAAGTGCACAACCAAAAATAAGGTAGACGAACCTTAAATGGACAGTTTAGCTAGTTCGCAAGGATAGAATGATCAGGAAAGAATGTGAATAATTTTCATCGATTAGTAAATAAAAAAGAAATAAGATGTAATTTGTTTCATGAATTATAGTAAAGATATAAAATTGATATGATTTCACTGTGATATGATATCCAGGCCGTTCCTTTGCAAATCAGAAAGTGGAAACCCATGATGTTAAAAAATGGGTGGGAGGGCGGATGAACCCGTACCAGCCACCTCTGCTCGACGCAAAATAGATATGGCTTGAGCCCGCCGCAAAGCAACAAAAAGTCGTTGTCAAAAGAAGGCAATAAGAACAGAAGCGAGGGGCCAACTTGAAGAGGGATCCAGATTGTGTGCAGCGTGTCTTGAGGGAAGGCCGAAATATTCCCATCATGAACATGGGGTCTGGGTTCCATCGCAGGGTTGCTTGGGGTATAGTAGCCAACTCATAGGATTGGAGATACGAGGCGCACACTGAAGGAAATGCCTCTATCAAGCGAACAAACCTCAAGTATGGCTGCCATACGCGCGCCCAAAAACCGGAGGTTGGGTAATGCTCACCCCGGCGCGAGCATGCTCACGTGAGCACGAGGGCATATTCTGCAAATTCCCCCGATACCCAAAGAATATTCTACAGCGAAACAATAATTTGCGAAACTCATAAACCTGCAAAACTATTTCCAGCGGTTCACTAGTTACATCACATAATGAATAAGTAACCCCTATACCTGATAAATATGTTACCCTGTAGGCGTGGATTTTCTTTATGTTGTGCTCACACGATACCAAATCCTTTGTTTAGTAGGCACGAGAGTGGGCGGTGAGACTTTAGGTCGCATTAAGGTCCTCACCTCACCCGTGCATAATTTCGCGGGACGAAACTCTGACCCTAAAACTATTTTTTGAGATATACTTTCTCAAGGAAAAACAGTCCATAATGGATCAATATCAGAGAGGAGCAAAAGAATGGGAAAATATAACTACACCCGGAGAGATTTCCATTGAATATGCCATAGAATATGTCGGAACATTATCCTAAATCCTATAAAGCCTATGAATATCAGAACATGTATATTATGCAACTAAGACTACTCATATTGGTCTAATTTTGGATGTGGGATTGTTGGGTGTCGGGATTTTTGTGTAGCGTTACCATCACGGATTAGGGTTTCAACCAAAAAAAATTGACACTACTTATCTACCGCTACTTCTGTTCATACCAAGGCACATTGATACCCTATCACATATGTACTTATCCATGTTCCTACCCTCTGTTCATGGTGCTGTGGCGGAAAATAGCGACGACAGGATGAAGGCTGTTGACGACAACCGATCAAGAAATGCCGAGCACAGTCATGATCATAGTGATTTAGCAATTTTCCTTGGAGCTTTGAGATCTCTTGATTTTCATCTTTGATTTGAATTGTCTTTTGCTGCAAATTGCTTGAGCAATCGGCCATTCGGTGGCATCCATTTGAGCAATCAATCACAATCGGTGGAATCCATTTGAGCAGTTGAGAGTCTGTTTGAGCAAATTTCGCAAAGATGAGGCCGCTCAAGATCGTAATGCTAGCACATTTTATCCAGGTTCTATTACAAACACATGATTATCTACTATCTTGTTATGAAGCGCAAACGAACGCCATACGAACGCCTTCCTCTTCCTGCTGGAACGGTGCCTTTTCCTCCTCCCGCAGAGGCGCTTGGAGGTTCGGTGGTGCTTCTATCCTCCATTCTAATGTTGTTGCGGTCTCCCGTTGTAGCGATGTCATAGAGATTCTTGCATGCAAGCTAGCAGAGCGGTGCAAGCTGAAGGCGCACGCGGGAGTTTGGTACTTTACTCGCTGTGAATTTGAGCTGATAGTTTACCAGCGGTGATAGCATCGCAAATCTATGGAAGAGAATGATTGTATGAACCATATTGATAACGTAACAACAGGCGCTACCACCGGTGATAGGAGTGTTAATAGGGGCATGCCACGTCACCTACTAACCGCGATGGGGGTTGTGGTGTGATCGAAGGTAGCTATTCACGGCGCTACCGGCGAACATATCCACAAGTGTGAACGTACCTTAAGGGTTTCTCCATGTGAAAACCACCGCTCTTTAGGTTTCTGGCTATATCTCCAAATGTTTCTCAATCCGAAATTTGCCACCCCCGCTGCTATAGGTTTAAGGTTGTTGGCTATACTACTTAAGGTTTTGCCTCGCGAAACCCTGGTTGAGTTAGAGTTTATATATGGTCGTTTGTTGGTGAACCACAAAAAAATAAAATATTAAATTATTCTTTAAGTATTTAATATGTTCTGGTTTGCAAGTGATTATTTGAAGTGTATTCAATATTTATAAATGTATGAATAGACAGGTAGTTTATCGAATTGGTGCAAATGTACCTATAAACGCACCAGCCCTCAATACCCGCTTATGGTTTGTTTTTTTGTTTTGAAAACTTATTTATTTTTATTTTTTAAACAAAGGAGGGACGGTGGCCTTGATAAACTTTATGTCATATTGGACAAAAACGTCCGATAAATACAAAATGTGGAAGTCCAGGTGGAAAAAATAACCACCCCTAAGGCCGTGGAGGGTTAGGGTGGGGAAGCTACTCCATAACCACAAACTATACACCACGAACTATACTAGAAAGGAGAAGATGATGGGGGGCAAGGGGATGTGGTTGGGGGGCTAGGATTGGAGCAGACTAAGTAAGGCCTACAGCACTAAGGCCATTCAGGACACAAGAATCCACGAACCAGTGAAGGATACCGGGTACTCAAAACTTAAGCTACAACTTAAATTTCTGATCTCTAGCCCTATGACGCCAGTGAAGTCACCTTCTTCCCCTTCCATTAGGGATTTGCCATTTGCGAGGGGATGGTGTCTTTCCATTGAACATGTGTGTTGGAAATGCGGTAGCAGAGCAGACTGCTCTTGCCCCAAGCTGTGATGTCGAATTCCTTGAGAAGCTGGCCCCTGCGTTGATCCGAAGCTCGGGGAGGAGCTGCACAGACGGACTCCCAAGCCTTTTTCCCCTCAATCATTAGGTCAAAGTTAATGTTAAACAATGCAGACCTGATGCTGGGGGGCCGTCCCTCATGAACCCAAGCACATGACTTGGCCTTCCACAGATTCCATAGAGTGTGAGCTCTCAGATAAGACCAAACAGGACAGTTAATGAAGTCAGCATCTGCACAGTAATTCAGCAGAGGAAGTGAGGGGGGAGGAGAGGAAGGCAGCCTTTACCTATTGGCAAAGGAGTTGAGCACCTTTGTCCAGATGTGATGAGGACCTTGGCATTGAAACAAACAATGCTAGTCCAAGGATCCAGGTTCAGTTTGACATACAGAGCACAAAGTGTTGTCGACATCCATGGACCTTTTGACTGACGGAACTCTATGAGCTATTTTCAAGAGGAAGGCTAACATTTTGGCAGATCTGTCTTTTCTCCAGATGTGTTTCCAGATTTGCTTCCAGACACCCAGACCCTGAATGTTGTCCCTCCATTTGTGTTGCCATTTCTACCAAAAAGATAGTTTGGGGCATCTGAAGGAGTACCCTAATCTGACTGAGTAAAGCAAAGAAAGGTTTTTTTTCTTAATCCATCCAGGTACATTCTCCTAGATTGAACTGTAAGCCTGCCAGTGGGTGAGACAAAAACCAATGAAAATTCGGAGTGTAATGCCCAGTTATCCTCCTACCCTAGTTGAGGCACTGGATTAGGCCTCCTGTTTTCATCAATCACTTGGATGGGGACCAGTTCATGGAGTTTTTCCCTTGAAGCAGAGATTACTAGTGTTGTACTCGAGGTTATTTTTTCCTCACCCTTTTTAATACAATTCTGGCCCTTCCATCGGCCTTCCTAAAAAATAAAATAAAATAATAAATAATAAAGTAATAAAGTAATAAATAATAAACTTTGAATAATAATGTTTTTAGTTTTTAAATTTTTAAATTTTAGAGAAGAGGGACGGAGGCCTCAAATTTTACTAATATATATGATGGATGTAAGTTAAAATCCGAGGAGAACATAGAGAAAATTATTAAAAAATAATAAACTTAAGTCATAATATGCTTACGCAAAATACAGAAAAAAAAAAATTTGAGGTGGAAGGAAAGAGGAGTATGCATAACCCATGTATGTGGATGTCCATATCGGATGTGGATGTGAGACGGTGATGTCATGAATGACATACGTATGTATGCATGTCATGCCGTATGCATGAGAGAGACCGCTGACAGGGACCGCGGTTGCGGGGTTAGGGGCAACCCAGGAGACCCGGAATCTCGCACGTGTTGGGGACACGTGTTAAGGCAGAGAATCTAGAGGACGGCAGAAACAAGTCTAGAGAGTATGAACAGCGAGGGCGCGGCAGCGATGCAGAGTATGTAGCTTCTCCTGCCCGCCTCTCTCTTCGTGTCTGCTTCTCTTCCACGCCTTGTGGCCCACGGATTAGGTCTGTGCTTTCGGTAATCTGCTCTTTTGCTGCCTGCTTGGACATACTTTTGGCTTTTTCGCTCACTGAATCTCCAGCTTGCTCTGCCGTCCATGCAGTGTCGTCGTCTCCTGCATCTGTGACGCTCAGATTTTGGTTTTTGGGTTCTCTTGAGGATTCAAAATATCGTTTGGCGGCGTTCTCTGTGGGGGTGATTTAATGGGTACAAGCTTTTGAGCAAAGTTGAAGCCGCATTCTTTGAGTCTGTTGGGTCAAGGCGGGCATCTGATCGAGCTCTGGAGTCTGAGTCTGAGCTGGTTGGAGGTTTTCCCACACCTTTGCTGAGCACGCGGGGCATCATTTGGCGGATCTCTATTTACCGGTGATTTCTATTGTTCATCTATCCTGTCAGGCCCTTTCCACCGGAATCCTCAGCAAGCGGCTATCAGATACGAGCTAGTGTGGATCGCAGCTGCTTGGAAGTATTTCGCACATTGTTGTCGCTTCTGAAAGTGAGTTCAAGCTGGAAGAGAACACAATGAGGGCTCCAACGCCAACGCACTCTTCCTCTAAAGAGAGAGGCGATGTCTCGTATTCGTACATCCTCATGGTAGTAGATATTTCCTTCTTGTCTATTCATCAAAATCCTACGCCCTCAGGGTATCTTGTGCAGCTTAACTGCGCAACTCTTGAGGATCGTGCTTGAGAGGGGAGCGTGCTCCAAGGGGAATGTTAGTCCCACTGTGAATTTGTTGGGTTTGGGCTTTGTGCAGTGTGCTTTGTATACCTGATCGCAGTGATTGGCTACATACAGACTTGTTCGGTCTCATTGCCATTCATCTGGCACCTTTTACAGGGTAGTGTTGGAAGACTTTGTGGAGTCATAATTTCTTGGAGATTGAGAGGGATGATTTTTACCGCCAGATTAGTTACAAATGAATCTGTAGTTGCAGGTGTGTTCTGTCGGTGAGAAAGGAAGGTGGTATTCACAGACAAGATTGTGCACAGAGCTGCTGTCTGTAGTACTTGTCAAGACTCTAGTGAGAAGGTTTGGGTTTCATCACATTCTTTGACATGAAGCAGCATGAGCTCGTTGAGAGGTGAAGTGGTGGAGGTTTCAACCTTTTTCTGACCAAAATGAATGGGTGCTGTGCAGGTGCAGCACTTGATAGAGAGATGTCTACTGCTGCACATGGACCGTGATGACTGTGTGAAGACCCTTGCCAAGTATGCCAACGTGAAGCCTGTCATCACTTTAACTGGTATGTGTGCATTTGCATCCTTTTTCGCCTGCCTGTGTCGTATCCTTACACTCTAGATCTGGTGCTCTTTTCATAGGCATATGTGACAAACAATGAGCAAGGGACATAATTTCCCTCTAGCTAACAAGAGATGCTGATGAGTTATAAGGAATAGCTTCAAGATTGAGCAGAGGGTCATTGACAGTTTTCTTGCATCTTGTTTACATTGGCTGGACATTTAGCCTTATTAAAGACCGCCACATATTATTACAGCTGGCTTGCCTTGAAGCATTCATCTGAGAAACTACCATCAATTGTTGCTGCTGTGCAGTATGGAAAGAGCTGGAAAAGGAGAACAAAGAGTTCTTTTTAGAGTACTCTCAGCACCGAAATGACACGGATGCCCTCAACTTCTGCAAAGCGCTGGAGGAAACCACACAGAAGTTGTGCGCTCAGAAGATTGGTGAATGCTCTGAGCTTCTACGAGGACCTTGCAAGGTGTCCGATCACCCGTGTAAATTCCTCTCACCTTAGATTGGAAGGTGATGTGACTGGAGGAATAGAAGAAAAACCCACAGTAACTATGTAAATAGAAGTTCTGTTTGTAGTCTGAGGCAAGGTATTACTGAAATTTTCATTCAGACAGCCTAGACACTTACCACTCCCAAGGCAAGCCCTCTTGGGGCATGGGATTCATGCATGTTGTTGATTAGGGAATAGCTCCAGCGATAAAGCTTGATGTGGTTAGTTGAGGGTGTTACTGGGTGTATATACTTCACAAACTCACAAAACCATTTTTTACCCCTAATTGGTGGGGCTTGATTTGTTCCTTACTGACAAATGTCGACTCTTGTTGCAAGAGCCATGAAAGCACTATGCTTGCTGTCGGATGTATGTAGCTCTAAAACTGTTGTTCAATTTTCTACTGTGTATGTGCCCTTTTCTTCAGTACTGATCAATTGTAAGTCAGAAGTCTCCTCTGCACTTCCATTCTTATTATTAGGTGTACCTCCAGTTGCTTAAACTGACAGTTAATGGGTTGTCCTACCATGAGTAGGTGTTTCCCCAGTGAAAGTAATTTAGATGCCCTATTATCTGGTCCGTCGAGTATCAAAGCAGTCGGGCTGGAGCAGCATTGGCCATGCATGGGTACATCTTGTTCATCACACTTTCTGTCTGTAATTTAGTCTAGTTGCAAAGGGTGTATGCACTTTCGTCATCAACAGTAAGAGTCATGAAATGTGCTATATGAGTCCAGGCACATAACTGTCACCCTCCCCCAATATGTTCCCTGACAGCCTTCTAGCACCAGTCTTATTTAGATCTCTTGTACAGATATGTGCTTCTGTCTATCATTAACCAATACACATCATGCTTACCTCCATTTCAACATCTGTCTTAGTGGTTCAGAGCTCCTCACGAGGGATGCACCGGCTACATCCTTAATTCAGTGGTTTCCCTCCTTCCATCCTCAGTATTGTAACTAATACTTTTGTTGCTGGTCTATATGTAAAGATGTCTGTATACGTGCTCTTGTTTTCTTCCTGTGAGGTCTCTCCTTGCTCTCAAAAGTTGAAAGATCCGTATAGCTGCGATCCTTTGAATAACGTGTTCATCCCCAGACCAAACAGTCGTCGGCTGGAGATCGGAAGGCATCCACACTCGAGCAGATGCTGTTTGCCTTCACCATTTTGTAGAACAAACAAGCACTCTCATACCGACCCGTATGAGAGTTATCCATCCGTGTCTCTCATCAGCAGCTGGCTGCCATGACCCAGCCCTAAAGTTCGCCCCCGATAAGGCTGCCGCCAACATTGAGGCACGCAGCTCGGACCAGCACAGATCAAACTGTGAAACGTGGTCACACGGGGGTCGGGGGAGTTTAGTATATACCCCCGAGGTCAACCTGTGCGATATGGTCAACTGCTTTACCGGGATGTGGATAAATGTTTTCTTGTTGGATTCAGCCGCTCATAGAGACTCAGCACACGTATCCGCTAAAAGATTGCACTAGGCTTTGACAAAACGATATTCTAGGTTTCAATGCGAACCACTGAGAGTATCCAACGTTTTCGGTGTCCTTGATCTGCTGTTAGTCATCCAAATTCAGAGTTCTAGGGGGAGAATAGACACTCGGGTTTGGTGGGATTGTGTATCGGACAGGATTCTTACACCGTGTGCGATTGTGGAAAACTTGAGCCCCTGACACTCCGCCACATAGTCATAAGTTATGGTTTGAGAGCCGCAGACTTGGAATCGAATTTTAAGAGGGTCAAGGTCCATCTGTGCTTAATCGTTGGCCTGTATTCGTTCAAAAGACGAGAATTGCTTCAAGACTGGAACTGGAAATTGCTTCCAACCTCTCCTTTTCCTGGAGTTAAATCAATCTGTGCATTATACGCAGGTGCTCTGCCTTGGCTTTCTCTCATCGCTGGAAGCGCAGCATGGAAGGCATACGTGTGAATCCCGTTACTCTGCATTCCTGCACTGTGATTCAAATTGGAGCTCAAACCATCAGATTCCTCGGTTCGAAAGTTAGGGTACAAAATAGCTCACAATCACAGAGACGTTTGTCAAGGCAGGTAGTATACCATGATGTACACAATGGCGAAGGTGGGATCTGGAGAGATATAAACTCAACCTTGAGACAAAGGTACTCTTCGTCGTTATCTTCTATATTTGTATCTCAGACCCTTCGCCACCAAGCAGGCAAAGCCTTTGCGTCTCGGCCAAAGGTACCTTTCAAGGAGACATTCGTAAAGGACGAAGAGGAAGATGAGAACTCGGACTATAAACCTGACTCCACAACAAGTAATTTGGAAGTTGTTCCTCAAGGATTTTGGAACCGTCTCCCTCAAAGATACAAGCTGATTGTGACCACGTCTCTTGCATTCGTAATTTGCAACATGGATAAGGTCCCTTCAACTCTCTCAAATCCTCTCCCTGTTTTCTTTTGCATGATATCGTGTCGCATTATGGTTACGAGTTTATTCCTGGTGTGCTTCCTGGACCAAAACATGGCTCCCAGCAGCAGAGAGACGAACCACCAGTTATGACAGAGTATTGGGGCATGTCCGAGGGACAGGTGAACATGAGCGTGGCCATCATACCTATTTCCCATCAGCTGGGGTGGAATTCATCAACAGCGGGCCTGGTCCAGTCGTCCTTCTTCTGGGGTTATGCTCTCAGTCAGCTTCCTGGGGGATGGCTGGCGAAGCGATTTTCGGGGAGGTGACCGATCTTTCTCTCTCCCCTGGTGCCTTCCAATCCCACGGAATTGCTTGTTTCTTTGTTTGCGAAGAACTTTTGGAGCGATTTTTAGATGAATGCTTTTAGTATCCATTGGGAAATCCTACAGCAGCTTTTTACTCTGGAGTAATCAGCACAGCTGCCTTTTTAGTAGAGCAAAAGGGTTCATAAAGAGTGCAAGTGGAAGACTTAAGTAGATAATTAACTCGTGACATTACGTTACAATTTATTAGATCCAAGAAGAATTGAATGCTCATGCTACAACTGGAACTGGCTCCTCGTTGGGACAATCTTGTCTTCCAAATGATGAATCGCAGGAGCCAGGAGACCCTCTTGTGGTAGGTGTGGATCTGGGTAAGGGTTTACAGCATTTGTACCTTGGGTGGACTATGCCCTTCACCATTCACAAACAATGATTAATGATTACATCATCCCCTCACTCAGCAGCTACTCTCAGAAGCAATTCTGCTGGTAGGTGTTCATGCAAATCACACTCCCGCCTGTAGGAGGTCACACTTTCTTTTCTTTGGAGAGTTACCATTATATGTGTAGTTGAGCCTATGGCCATCAGGCTATGGCACCTGAAGTCTAAGGAGTGCATCGTGATATGGATAAAGAAGCAGGGATGGGCTACTTCTGAAAGCGAGACGTTGGGTTGCTAGGTGCTCTCTAGACACGTTGGTGCTCTCTCCTCTTTCATGCGAGCAGATGGTAGATACCAGTTTTGGTAGAATTGATTGAGGCTATGTTCGAGTGCCAGGGGAGGTTAAGCCTGGAGGATCTGGATATGCAGGAAGGTCTTGCAAGCAGGGGTGTTGGTATGGTCATTGGCCACAGCAGCTGTGCCCACAGTCGCAGCCTTCTTACCTGGTCTTCTTATGTGCCGCCTCCTGGTAAGCATACTTCTCCAGTCCGTTGGTGTTTGGAGATGTTGAAAGGAAATGATACCTGCACCTGTCCATTCTTTTCTTGTAGTAAAAAGAATGGGGTTTTCTCAGTGTTGAGTTCCTGATAATAGTTCCAGATTGGCAAGAATATGACCAAATCAAACTGATGAAGCTGCTTCTAATCAAACAAGTGGCTTTTAAAACGATCATTTGCAAATTTTGACGCAAGTGGGGACACCTCTTTTACCAAGAAATGGTAAGAGTGGATTGTTACACAGTAAATGGTATCATGTTTTTCCGTGTTTGTATTATTTCAAAGGAGACTACAGACTGTCTTGCTCCAGTGAATGACATGAGACTGGAAATGGTATAGAACATGTGATGGATTTTGGAGAATTTTCTATGCGGTAATCCAGTTGAGTCTCACTGGCTTGAAAGGAAGGTGTCCTTACGCCATATGATATCGTTACCTCATCAATGGGTGGCATGATGGAGGGCAGGTTGGGCTAGGAGAAGGTGTTTCCCCGTCAGCTGCCACCGATCTTATTGCCAGGTTTGATGCCTTTGGTGTTGGTGTGGGTTGTCCCTTGTCAGTGCTTTGATAAGGGCCCGTGTTTTCTTGGTGTATGCCGATGTGCTGTCTTGTGACCCTACTTTTCAGACTGTTCCTTCTATTTTTCTCTTTCGTTTTGAGTTTACCTGATTTGTTCAACGAATACGAGGCAACAGTACAAAAGAGAGTCACCTTCTAAATTTGCGTGAATGCTCGGTTGGTGCTCTGATATTTGAGCTAGTCAGAAGTTTGATCTTTTATGCTATCCCTTCATCATTATGAATACTATATTGCCACTGACAGGTGGAAGAGGTGAAGGGACTGAAGGTGGGGGGGAGAGGGTGCAGAGCAATGCCGGTCAGTGAGCGTTCCAGAGCTGTGGCAGTGGTGTTCGGTGGCTTGAATGTCGGGAGTGTGTCTGGGTAATTCCTGCTTATTATATCCAGTGGGATAGAAAAGTTCCAATGTGAATGTGTGTGTGCTTAGTTTTCCTCTTTTTAAAGCTTTCTGACCATTTCATCTTTTGGTGCTGGAGTTTCTGTGACACATGGGCATCTCTGTATCTCATGCAGGCTTCTTCTAGCTCCACTCATCATTGAAAATCTTGGATGGGAATCAGTCTTTTACATATTTGGCCTCGCTGGGGTTTTATGGTACAATTTCACCCTTATAATGACTGCTTCAAAAACATCTTGCCTTGTCCATTTGGTGCCCCAAGATGTCGAGTTAATTGTTCTCAATCTGAAATCTGTTGTATTGTAATTTTCGACTAATATACACTATTTCTGTATTAGCTGCGCACTAGCTCATGGTTCATAAAATTTTTAGGGAGGGAGTCTGTGTGTTTGAGGCAGCAAGCTGTTGTTAGAGAAGATGTTACTTGTCTGGTACAAACCTCAGCCATGTGTATCAAGGTACGGATGGCTCAGTGCTTGGCACTATGGCCATCTTAGATGGTCATACCTTCAAATCTCGATAGGTCTATATTGCAGGTCACCTATGTGGTCAACCCAGCTCCAAGGGTTACTGGGTATACAAATCACCTACTTACGTCGCAGGAGGTCCATGCCTGTGGGTAGCAGGGTGGGTGCAACTAAGACTCATGACCACTCATTCATGACCAAAACTGTGGCGAAGGTTGTTGGCATGGAAGGACATGTTTAGCTCCTCTTCTTCCAAGATCCATGACGGGATCTGTTTTAGTGTGGGAGACACTTTTAGGTGCGGGGAGCTGAGGGTACATGACAGGGGGACACACCTGCTTGTTTGCCATTGTGCCTTATGTGTGATGAGGGTTCTTGTAGGTGCCTGAAATTTGAGAGTGCTGCAAGTGAAGTGGACTCATATAAGCCAGTTTCCATCTCTGACTCGGCATCTGCTCCTCAGGAAACCTCTGGTTACTCCCACTTCCCTTCCCTTCTCCAAATCATAAGTCGATTTTGAGTTTAGACGTGAACTTGCATGTGTGCCATGAGTGGCAGTTCTGGAGAGCAAAAGATTTCCCGTACATTTGAAGATTTTCTTGTCTGCATGTGATGAGCAAGGTAGAAGGACCGGTCCTTCTAACAAGCAAAAACACCATGGGGCGGATGACTTTGGGTGCCGGTTGGAAGTCTCTTCTAAAGCACGTTGTTTATCCCCGTATGGCGAGAATAGTTTGGACTTTGTTTGGTACTTTAAAATGACCTTGGGTGTTACAGATTTTTGTGCCACAATCATCTGAGGGGGCTGCGTGCCTGTGCTAGCAGAAGGGAACAGCAATCTTTCATCCACCAATTGTGATGATGAACTTAGGCAAAGGCGGATTAATGGAGCACAGCCCTTTGAGAAACCAAGGGTTGCTCCAAATTCCCACGCCACGTTCAGTGTGTCAAGTGACGAGGGGGTAAGCTTGACAATATTGATTCTTGTGCATATTCTCAACTTGGATTTCTCACTGCACATCTCCCCCTCTCTGTCCTGCCGCCTCACTCAGCACCAAGTCTTTGTTGATGCCTCCACTGGAGTCTGACTGCCAGTGCAACCACAGACACATAAGTCATGTCTGTCGATGTAGAAGTATATTAGTATCATTCTGTCTTAATGGTTAATGCCAGCATCTAAATCAGTATTCAGGTCTCCTCGAAAGGATGGTCATTGTATGTATGTGACAGCCATGGCATTTTCAGTCTTATCTATAGTGGAGAAGAGCCTAGAAGTAGCTCCGGTAGGGTCAGTATCCTGCAGGTAAGTAAACCTCAAGAGTGGGGAATGGTCAATTACACTCTTTCTCTCTGTCTGTCTCTCCTTCACCCTCCTCCTTTTATGTGCAGTCCACACCAGGCGCATAATCTACATGGCTACAGACAAGTAACGCTATGGTACATCTCCCAAATGTACTCCCAAAACCTGGGAGTATTTTCTTGATAGATCCTACCTCCCATGTGTAATGACAGGAGAGAAACTTGCTGAACGTGTCCACTTACCCTTGCAGCCAGTTCCATGGAGGGCTTTTTTCAAGAGTCCAGCTGTGTGGGCAATGATATATGCTCACTTTTGCGGGAACTGGGGACATTACACATTGCTTGCTTGGCTTCCCACATATTTCAGGTAAGCTGTCACCCGTTTACCTTTTTCCTTTGCTACCTTTGTAATCACTGCAGTTTTGCACTGTGGCACATATCTTCTCTGTCTCTGTGTTTCTCTCTCTTGGACGCTATAAAGTTTCTTCTTTTCCTTTCTATCCCTCCCTTTTCGACAATTCGGCCAACTAACAGATATGCTTGATGTTTCATGGCTGACAGTGATGAGCTTCATTTAGATCTCACTCATGCGGCCTTGGTGAGTCTTGCTTTTATCTGCTTGATACAAACATGTGATAGTGTTGTAGATGGTTGTGTTTGTTTTACATTCCAAAGCCATCAGCTTATTTGAGGTGAGGGTGAAGCTGGATGACTGTTTTTATGTGTCGATTGGACATTACAATGCTCTTAGGAGGGCCTGGGCTACTCCAAGGAAGAGATGTAGAATCATTTGAAACTTGCCGTCCGGCAGGTACTGCAGCAGTTGGCCAAACAAACCAAGATCTCACAGCAAGCCTGACTTGATGAATGCTGACAAGCCAAGTGTTCACACTTTTTGGCTTTCAATTTTGTGGTATTTCCAATAGCAGTTTCTAAGCACTTAATGATGTCTATGTATGTGTGTTGGAATGGGAATACAGGTATCAATATTGCCACCCTTGGCTTCAGTTGCAGTAACCAGCATCGCAGCTCCTCTGGCTGATTACTTGATCACTAGTGGAACAGATGTTTCACTGGTATGTCCTAAACTTAGATCTCCTTTTCAAGTAAGAAGCTCTTTGCTTCCAAGTGCACTCACATCCATCTACTATAGAAGTAGATACTGTCATGTTGTTTACTAAATATTGAGTTGATGGTTTTTGGGGTAAATGGGCAGGTTAGGAAAGTGTGCCAATCCATTGCTTTCATATCACCTGCAACATGTATGGCGATTGCATCTTTGACCCCAAACCTCAATCCGTGGACTGATGTAGCGATCCTTACAACTGGAATTGGTTTGTCTAGCTTTGCACTGGCAGGTACTCTTTCTCTCTCTCTCTCTCTCTCTCTCTGTTCACCACGTCTTATGAGTACATTCTCTGTGTGTTCACCAACTTTCAAAGTCTCGAGGCTGAGCCTAAAGCCCTGGCCCTGTTGGGGTCTAACTTTTGGGCTGCCCACACACAGCAGATTGATGCTTGTGTGAAGGGCTCTCTAGAGGAATTTATATAATGGTTAGTCCCATAAGTGAGCCCCTCACAGAGGTGGTGTCTGTTCGTTGTTGTTCCGCCCAAACTGGGCGCGGGGTCTATGTCCAAGAATATCTTATGAGTACATTCTCTCTCCATCTTGAGAGCTAGATCGAAAATTACTAGAAAACCATCTTCCCAAGCAAACCTGAGCTAAGCCATAATAAGAAATGCCAAAAAGACAACAGCGGAGGCCAAAGACCCTAATGAAGGCAGAAGCCTGAGCTTCTACAACTATCTTGAAGCACAAGCCACCTCCAGAGCCAAAAGCCCGAAGACACTCACACATGAAACAATATAAGAAGGCAGCTCTGACATGAAGCTGCTTAGAATGCAAGATGTGAGCAAAAAGATTCAGACCCAAGGCACAGATCAAATCAGGTTCTCCAGGAAGTGTTGTAACCTTATTTTCTGGGATCGTAAGCCTTCATGATAGAAGCCCTCCTTGACACTTCGTGCAGAGTTCCCAACTGTCAGGGTCTCTCTCTCTTTTTGTGTAAGTGTCTGTGTGTGACCTGGTGGGCTGAAACCCGTGCCAGAAATTTTACTATTGCTTAGAAAGTACGCCCCGAGGAATACAGCATTGATACATTTCGCAGAGATGGTCAACAAGTCAAGTTTCTCTGTTAGCTGCTTTGGGATTTAGATGAGAGTGTATGTCACAGGAACACTAAGCATTTGTGGGTGGTGGAATTCAGGGCTGTACTGCACACACCAGGATATTTCTCCCCAGTATGCAAGTGTCCTTTTGGTAAGCCCATACATGGTTTACATGTTCTGGACAAAGTGGGTGCTTTGAGACTTCTCTAAGTCTGGACTCTTTGAGGACCTTGTTTGTAAACTGCAAGTCATTCTTCACAGTATATAATTCCAGGAGGTTTTTCCCTTTCAGTGATGAAGTTTTTGCAAGAACAAATGCTGCAGAAATTTTAGACCTAGGTCTTATTGGGAAAGTGCATCAAAGCAGCGCTGGGACAGATGAGAGAAATGTGATAAACCACTTAAGGATCTGGATGGTGGATGCAGGGCATAACCAACACATTTGGTGCCATACCGGGGGTATTAGGCGTTGCATTGGTCGGGCTTATCTTTGATCAAACCAAGTCATGGAATGTAAGTTGAAGACCTGAGCATCAAAGTTCAAATGCATACGAGATGCGACTGATGCATAAGGAGGAGTGCCTCATAAGTGTCAGATCATGATGTGATTCTAGGTTGTCCAGTCTTTCATGAGTAACCAAGACAGCCTCTTGGTTGGAAGAGACTTGTGTTCACTATTTAGTTATGGATTAGCCTCCTGCATATGGCCCCCATACTTTAGGGCTCTGTGACTGGGCTGGGTAAAATCCACCCAGGCGTATGAAGGAGGTCACCCTTACCCAGTTAATCCGTCACTTTCTTTCCAGCACATGGGTATCCAGGGTGACAAAACCTGTCAGTACCAAGATGCATGAGCAACTTGGACTTACTCAGGAAACCACCAAACTCGATGATGGGGTCCCATGGCTGTGAACAACCAATCCTGGTCAGGAGTGACATGCGTGATCACACAGGTGGGTTCTGACAAGTAAACACACTCCAGGGGTTAATTCTTAAACATGGTGCATCCTTCTTTGTATGTTGTTGTATGAGCTGATTTTGACATCCATGATCTGGGTATCTAACACGTTGCTGGTTTCTACAGCTGGCACTTTTTGCTCCATCCATCTTTTTCTACTTGACGGGAGTCATCGTCTGGAACGTTTTTGCCAGCAGTAAGCCCCAAAGTTTCAGATCGTAGGTTAATTCGCCTATTCTCTTTCACTAGCCCTGATTACAACCCAATTGGTAGTATGGCCTTTGAAGTTACTGTTATCCATCTCTGAGCTCACTACTGACAGACCAGAAGCTCCGGAATTGGACACACAATGTTGACTACAGGTAGTCAAATTGGTCTCTGCCACTCATTAAAAAGCCCTGCCCCGTGGAGAATGTTATTGATCAAATTATCCTGGGCTGCATTTGATTTTGGGAAGTACTGGGAGGAGGCACCAAATGCTGTTGGCCTTTCAAACTGAGCTTCCAGCCTAAGAAATGTTCACTCCATGCCCTAGGCTTTAGGATACAATTATTCTCTTGTAGCCCAATTGGGGCCAAAGTTATTCAAGCACACAATGTTGGACAGACTTCTTCAGTAACTGAAGGTATGTGATTGAAAATACCAAAGAGTAAAGGGCATCAAACCTGAGTAGGTAGGCGTAGGTGTATCTGTCAAAGAGTTTCATATTGATCTTTTAAGGATCATACTACCCTCACACTGATTATGTGGAAGGGGGAACATTGAGGTGATGCTGATAAGATGGAATTGTTGGAGTGGAAACCTCCAATCTGCAGCAGTTCCTTTGTCCTCATTGTTGATTTTACCGTGATTGAAGTAGGAACATAGTTTGGTGCAGTGACCCTGTCCACTGAGTCCAGTGAGGGGATCTACATGCTGTTTGATAAGAATCATGGAAGTCCAGCAGTGGAGTTCTGTTCTGAGAAAGGGGTATAAGGGGGCCGCAACTTACAGTTTGTGCACCATCAACTGATACCAATAACTAGGCATAGTCTTCTGTTGAAGACACGTTTAGTGTCAGCAGTCACGCTGTTTCACTTGTTCCTGTATTTTACTTGCTTGCAGCTTCTCACTATGGCTCTGACAGACGAGCAGAAGTTGATTATCATCTTCACATCCCTTCCTCCGCGCACCCCTACTCCGCCCTTCCTTCTTGCTACTTGTCTTAATCTGGATAGGCAGTAAACTGATCTCGAGCCACTGAAACGTTATCAGAGCTACTACTTTTCCCTTCACAACATTCCGATCAGCTACTGTAGCTCTTGGACATTGGAGAATCTCCCAAAAATGATTTGAGTTCGTAAAATCACTGGCCAGGGAAGGATGCAAACATCCAACTGCAAAGAACTGTGGAGTGTGAATCGTGACAGTTCTGAATTCGTGGTTCTGATCTGTTCTGATGCTCGTGTTGTTGGGGCAACCACCTTGCGCTCGAGGAAATCAGTGGACTGTCTCGATCTCAATGGGCACAAACAACCGAGCATTCATGCTCACTTGGCATTGATGATGTGAAGATAGAAGCAGCCCTCGCCTTGTGTTGCAGTGACTCATGCGTCGGCATGCCGATGTTCAGAATTACGTGGGTGAGAGGCAGCAGAGAGTGGTGGTAAAGCAAACATACTCATGCCCACTCATATGTTGCTCCGGATGACACTTTCGGCAGCCTCTGTGACTCCTACCATACTCTCCCTCACCTTGCGGACTGGAAAGAGAAAGTTTAGTATTTGCTGGCATCCGAATGTCGGACGCTTAGGCGTGAGGGCGGCAAAGCTGAAGAATATATGTTGGAATCAAGTTGTCAGCTGCGGTGACGATGACATCTTGGACGTAAGGCTAGTTGGTAGCGAGGAACTTGGTGGTCGCTTGGATAGAGAAGAAAGTCGCTCCATAAAATTGCAAGTGCAGACCTCTGAAGGGAAACTTGGAGGGATTAGCAGCTTTTGGCAGCTCGTGGCGCTTGTCATGAATTGGACAATGAGAACCAGTTCACAAGTAGCACGGGCCATTACGTCTCTAAGAGACTCTGAGTCACTCCACTTGTCCTCACAACACTGCACTGGTGGTGTGGGAACCCACCTACCAATTCGAGTGTCCTATTCAAGATTTGCTGGACCTTACTCCCCTCTCGAGAATACTCCACAGCCCTGGATGCAAACAGAGGGTGCATTTGAAGAAAAACCATGGGCATGGAAGTTGGTTGTGGCCACGGCAGCTGCAAGCATGCTGATTGGGTTGGTGTTGAGCACAGGGCGCCGGGGACTGATATCAGCACCATGCTTGAGTTTGCCACATCTGCCTCTCGCAGCCATTCAGACACATCTACCGTATCGGTATATCACAGGTGAAGAAAGTTTCGATTGCACAATCCGCCCAATCATCTTGTTAGCGTGACTCGTCATGTGGGACTTGTGGCAGTGGGTATTACTCATATGGCCTGCTTGTCAGTGTGTTTGTTATTGTGTGCAGCATGTGGTGGATGGTTGCAGGTAAAGAATCCTTTTGACTGCTTATCTTGCATTTGCACTGCGAGAGAGTGAAGCGTTGCTTGGTGGCATGGGTGGCAGATGCTGAGAAGCTGGGAAGGAAAGATGGCGTCAAGCAATATGATGCAGGGACAGGGGATGTCGCCTTCAGCAGTGGGGTAAACGGTAAACCTCTTTCACACCGAACACCAGAACTCTCAGGACTTCGAAGACTCGCACGAAATTGATCTCACAGTTCCAAGAGCTTCAGAGTACAATTCCGTTGTTGAGATCCCAAACCCCCATATATGGGGTTGTTGGGTATCTGACCAGGCTGGTGTGCTGAGCCGTGGGCTGGTAGAGCGAGTCAACACGGTCATTGATGTACTGCGCTACCACACGGGGACAGAGGTGACTGTGGTCACTGTGGAGGCACTTGGCCATCCTGCTGTCTCCTCTGCAGTGTTTGTGGGGAAGTTTTATAGTTACTGGAACATGGACAAGAAAGCCAGCAGTAACAGCCTGTTGTTGCTCCTAGTGCTCTCAGATAAGAAGCTGGAGGTGGAGATAGGTTGGACTCTTGAGACAACTTTGGATAGGGATAGGGTGTGGGGTTCGCAAGGGTCATTGCTGCCAGCAGTGCTGAGAAGGAGGATTGGGCCTCTACTTGGCAAAGGCGAGTGTGAAAAGGGAATTGCAATTGCTGTGGAGACAGTGGCAGAAAGGGTGTGGGACGCAGCTGGTCTTCCTAGTGCACAGGAGGGGCTCTGGTGGCAGAGAGTGAGTCTGCTGGATATGGTTTGGATTAGTGTGCCAATAATCCTTTCGAGTGGCAACATGCATCATACTGCACCTTCTGGGCACGCAGATGGACCTTCAAATGCAAGTTTGACGCCTGGTGACAGCTTTTCTGTGTGACATTTGACGGAGTGGAGGGAGCACAGGCGCTGCAGCTGATGCTCAACCGGTGCCATGAGGAAAGGCACTGATGTAAGTCTTCAGGTTTTGAATAAGAAAGTTCCAGCAGCTTGTAGGATAGAAAGTTTGCCAAATTCCTCCTTAGGATTGGTTGCAGAAGACCTATCCGAGGGTTCAACAAGGTCTTGCTACCAAAAGGTACTGACATGTAGTGCACGTATGGCTATTACTTCACCTGGGTAGAGTAAGGACACCAATATCCTCACAGTAACTTAGGCTGTGAGGCTACTTTATACATAATCACCACAAGGCACTACCATGAAGTACAAATTGTATTCTGCCATCAACCAATTGGACGACATGCTTGAGTTTGCGACATCTGCCTCTTGCAGCCATTCAGACTCAGTTTCAAGTATCATCACACAGGCTAGGACAGTTTTGAGTGCACAATCAGCCAATCCTTCTGTCTAACTTGCCAAGTGAACTTGTGGCAGTGTGGTGGTGGCAGCCAATGGAATACATGCTTGGGTTTGTGACATATGACACCTGCAGCCATTCAGACACAGTTAATGCATCGTCACACAGGTTAGGAAAGAAAGTTTTGAGTGCAAAATTGGTCAATCTGCCTGTTAGCGTAGCTTTTCAAGTGAGAATGGTCTCAAGGACTTGCTTGAGCATGTATGACCCCTAAGCTTTTCTGTTTACTCGGGCACACTTAAACAGACTCGACCTTATTGTCTCAACCTCCTCATTGTGTGTTGCTCATAGCAGGGCTCCCAAGGACGGTCTCATTGCTCAATTCGAACCGTGTAACATCTTTGCACATTATATCAGTGTACAGCACATGGAGTCTTTTGGCATTTTCCTGTTGATCTGTAGACAGCAATGGACAGCACCAATGTATATGTGTACATTCCGGCATCCTCACGTGATTCTGTGCATTCCTCCACCATCATGGTAAGCTTCTTTTCAGTCTTTTCAGTCTGTTAGTTCTGTCTTGTCTGCTCGTATCACACAGTTGTTATTGGTCTGATGTCAGAATGAGCAGATCCCATATTTGTAGTAATGTTGCAGTAATGTGATTTATAAAAGGCAGCAAAGCAGTTGATCAGATTTGAAAACATGGCCTGCAGGTCATGGACACCCACCAGACATCCAATCCCTGCACCGATTGATCAGAAAAGAGTGTTGCAACTGATGCTGCAATGTTGCCTTGAACTTTTAGCTCTGTATGTTTGTCAGATGAATGAAGTCTATCATGGCATGAGAAAAATGTGGACAAAAATTACCCTGCTTTCAATTGACAAGCCTACATGTGACTTCTGGCTGCTATGTAACTGGTGCCACTGACTGCAAGAAGAGGTTGGTCTGGCATGACAGCTGTCTCCAGGTGTGTTTGTAATCAAATAAAAAAGCATGTCCACCTTTTGTTGATTCTATGTTTTTGTTATTCTAGTGACGACTAAAGGTCGGAGACTAGTTTAGCGTAGAGCAGGAATAGGGTGCCATAGTGCCACGTCATCGTCGTCACGCCACGTCGTCGTCGTCATTTTGTGTGTCGGTTGTAACGTTGTAACGGAGCCTCGCAGAGTCGGCAGCGATCAATCATCTCTTGTTGGTTTGTCAGGACAATGCATCCGTAGAAGAAGCTGGGAGCATGGACCCTGCGGAGATTGCAGGATATCTTATGTATTCGTGGACCTCACTGATAGATGTGATGCCAGATTGTCTCACACATTGCTGAAGTCTCCAGTCTCCACCTCCCTCCTGTCTCGGGTTTGAAAAGATGAGCCGAGTGCTAGGGATGACCACCTTTGCAATTTGTAGTATGTGAACCGAATCAGGGTTCTTGCTTTTGTTCCATAATCAGCTCATCACAAGGGCTGCCCTGCCATCTGCAATCAACTTCTTCTCCACAGCGGCTGGCAGAGACACCCTGGTTCTCAAAATTTCCGCAAACCCACGGCTTTCATTTTTTGCTGGCACGGTGACCTGCTCAGAGACTTTCACTCCTAGGAGGCTTCCCCCAACAGTTAAAACCACCAATGGTCGGCTGCTTTTGCAAGCCATGGATAACCCAATTCCAGCTATTCCAACAACATTGTCAATTGGCACCCTTTGAGATATAAATTGCTCCCTAGGTTTGATTTCTGAGATTTGGAGGCAACTCACTCTGTCTGATATGTGGTGGTTATCTGATTTGTGAATGCAGCGCATGCGCCTGATGCGAATTTCACCAGCCATAAGTAATCCTAGCAGCCACCGACTAAAGAAAACCTGGAGGGGCCTCCAGGTGGGCAAGCAGTTCTAGTTTATCTGCACCAAAAGGGTGCTGGAATGAATGTGGGGGTAGATTTCAAGTTGGTGAACAGAGGTGCAGGACAATGTTCTTCATGTTCCTGACGAGGGAAAGAGAGAAAGTGAGAGAATCTACTCACAGAAGTATGTTTGTTGTAGCCTTCTGGCCATAGACCCCAAGTGCCCCCGCCTCACATAACTTAAGCATGGACTTGTTGTGTGTGAGCTGCCCATCTCTGTTAGACCCGTACGTGGAATGCTAGGCAAAAGTACTCTGTATGTAGCAGTGGTATGGGCCATTGCTGCATGATCCACCTGCCAGTGTTTTGAGGGTACATGTAGTGATTATTATCATTAGATATTACCTAGTGGGCATCTGACACTTTACAGCTGAATCAGGTTTTGGTGCACACTATGTTTTTGGAGCATATAGGGTTTATGCAGGTACCCTTTTCTAAAGCATTGGGAAAGCAGTCATGTTGAATTTTCTGGTAATCAGGTGCATTTTCATCATTCAATTCCTGGATAGCAGGGTCTTGTAATGTGCTCAGTCCTTTATGAAGTTCTAGCGAAGTGGCTTCCTCTGTGTTTTCCCAGGGATTTGAATGAAGATTTGAATGCTTGGTCTGAGAGTGAAGATGTCCATAAACATGGTTGTATTTCCCGAGGTTATTTTTACCTCGCTTTTATTTAATAAATTTCCAGGGCCCTGACACACGTCACTCCTAGAAACCACCACGCCTCCTTACCCCAATCTAACCATGAACCATCCCCTATTTAATAGGTCTTACCGGCCTGCCTTTTTTTTCTCCTCCCCTTACATGACAATGATTAATTGAACTCCTGTTGTAGCTTACTATAACTTCCGCTTCATAATTCATGGACCACTCTCTAATCCCCACACCCTCTTTCAAACCTTGGCCCCTTATTCAGATTTGAGGAAGATAGTTTCTCCATATTTTTGCAGAGGGCCAAGACAACATTGATAAGCCTTATTCGCTAGCATTCATAAGAACTATTTGGTCATTTTTTCCCTTCTAAAGACCAATTAACTCCCACCTTCAGCTTGAATCAAGCTCAATGCTTGGAGTGAATCAAGAGGCCACATTTGTTTTTGCAAATTTGTAGGAAAAATCTTGATAGAGAGTTTGTGAAGCCTTAAAAGAAGCAGGAGGAATATTTGCCTATCCTCTCAAGTGTTCTTCAAAATAATAGGGGCAAAGCAAGAGGAGCGTGCATGCACGCGAGAGGAGGATCTCAACAAGCGAACTGACAGAAAATCATACACACGTATCGCAATTAGACAGCTTTACACATCTACATACACCAGAGTACATGAGCTGTCTGACACAAGGTCGGGCCGCCGCTTTATACAAACCCTAGCTGCATGCCTTCACGCTGCGTGGCGAGGCGTGACAGGCTGAGCCAGCGGCGCCTCATCATATCCCTAGATCTATTGAACGGCCAAGATGCAGCCACAAACCATAACTAACCCTGGCTAGGGTATGATTGTAACAGCTTTTAACGGTACTTACGCCAAAGAAACATACTACGAATGAGTATCGCCGCTTTGGATGAATAAGGAGATTTCTAGATGAGGAGAGATCTGGCCCCACGATCCTGAGCTCTGCGAAGTAAAATATAAGAAAATAAGTAAAAAAATTTATACAATCACCATCCACTGCAGGGTGAAAAACCTACCAAGGGAAAAACCTTGCACCTGCAAATTGGGCCGAGGACAAAACCCTTGGCTAAGAAAACCGTGCAGGGAGTACAGGTGGTGATATATCATAAGACTACAAATGTTTTAAGTCCTAGAATGGGCAAGCCATAAGGCCATGAAAGACACAATCCGTTGAAGACAAGAGGATCAAGCTGAAGTAGATCGGCTAAGAAGATCAAGACATCACCCAACCGTTCGTCCCTCCACATTGATGCACGTGAGATCAAAGACTAGCTCGGAATGTACCAGATCTATCAAAACAACCGGTTCATCCCGCACTTCGGTATTGGACCCCTGTGGAAGAAGGAGAACACGTCGCCCACGTAAAATCTGATAGATCAAGTATGGACCGTCGATCTTTAGCTTGGATTTGCATGCATGTTTATCATGCTGTAATCAAACGCACACAGTCTGTCCCATCTGAAATAGGTTAGAATACTTGACATGCTTGTTAAAATTGCGGGCCTGGGTTAGCTGAGCCTTAACAATGTTCGTCTTGGCATCATGGATAGACACCGCATGCCGAGCATGAAGATCATCAACGAAGGTATCAAGATCAACCGGATCAGCAACAGTAGAGATAAAAGGGGTAGAATGCAAATAAGAAATACACTTGCGACCATACAACAACTCAAAATGAGTCTTCTTGGTGCTAGCATGCATGGCGGTGCGATAAGCAAAGAGAATAGGGGGAAGAAAAGTATCTCACTCCCTGATAAGTGCGTCATTCTTCTCCAACATTCGGCAAAGAGTTTGGTTGAAGCGTTCCATAAGGCCATTGGTCTGGGGATGGTATGGGGCTGTGATGGAATGCTTGACACCAAAGTTGAAGCACACCACCGTGAGGAGCTGGTTACAAAACTCCTTGCCCTGATCCGTTAGTATCTCTCGAGGATACCCATGTCGCATAAGGATCTCATTGAAGAAGAACTGAGCTACAACATCACTAGTCTTGGTACGCAAAGGCCAGACTTCTACCCACTTAGTCAAGTAGTCGGTAGCTACACAAAGATAGCTTCGACCACTGCTACGTTTGGAGGGGGTTAGCGATGCCCCAACGACCTCCAACCGCCGCGATTAACGACGGAAATACTCTACGGCGCCCGGAGCGCGCCCGGGGCATTTTGCGACGTCGGGAAGTCACAGAGACGTCGCAGCGACGTCGCTCCCGAAACGTCGCTAATTAGCGTCGTCGGGGAATCGCAGACCCCCGGCCGCGGCGCCAGCGCGACTTGCGACGTCCGGGCATCGCGAAAAAAAAAAAAAAAAAAAAAAAAAAAAAAAAAAAAAAATCTGCAACGTCGCATTAGGGACGTCTAGGGGTCGTAAATGCGACCCCCAGACATCACAGTAGATGAGTACATTTGAATTTAGGTGGGAAAATTTGAATTTCAATTTGAATTTGAATTTTGAATCTCAAAAACTAGTTGACCATTGACTCCAGTTTTGTCCAATGGCAGTTCATGCATTGTTCTACATATATAAGATAATGCATATTTGAACCTATGACCTCCACATTATAACATTTCTAAGACACTGCACACTAATCAACAAATCTACAATACATTTATGTATCACAAAAGCAATCCAAGTATATATATACATATCAAGAGTTAGCTCCTAGTGACTACCACTATCTCAATCCTATCATTGTGTTGTAGATTATACGTACTCTACATGAGCTCTCACAGCTATAACTTGCACCGAGACTTGTCCCCAGAGTTCTTCAAGAACTCTATCAATGGCTTAAGTTTTGCAAAGCTGCATTGCAACTTATTGTTGGACAATGACTATAGTCTGAGGATGCCAAGCCCATTATGCTCTACAATCTACTCTCAGAATCAATTTTCTGCGACGCCCCCAGGACGCCGGGGAATCGCAGCGCCATAGCCCCAGCGACGGCCGGGCACTCCTGCGACGGCGGGGAATCGCAAAAAAAAAAACGTGTTTTTTTTTTTTTTTTTTTTTTTTTTTTTTTCGGGCATTGCGATTCCCCGCCGTCGCAGGAGCGCCCGGCCATCGCAAAAGCGTCGCTGAGCTGCGACGCTACAATTCCACGGCGTCGCAACCCCCCCCCCAGTGTGTTGGCGGGGGAATGGGGTCAGGCCCCTTTCCGGTGACGGCATGACATCGCAAGATGCCACAACGTCGTCCCAGCGTCGGCGTTACAACGCCCTGACGTCGCAAGTCCCGAGCCGGACGCCTATGCGACACTGCAGTCACAGGGGGGTCGGCGCGTCCAGCGCGCCCGGGGTCCTGGCGTCGCTAACCCCCCCTAAACGTAGTAGTGGACCCTTTAATGTGAGAGTCCGAGGGGTCCTACCAAATCAATGCCAACACGAGCAAAAGCAAGTGTAACAGGCAAAGGCTACAGCTCATACAAAATCCGGGCCTAGGGAGAGCAATGTTAGCACGACAACCTTCACACTTAGAGATGAACTCCGTAACATCCCGGTGAATTCCCAGCCAATAGTAAGCCTCTTGGATGCGGGCCATGGTTTTCTTGATACCAAGGTGACCTGTATATAATGAACAATGAAAACGCTCCAATAAAGCATTCAGCTGGCTCCGTGGTAGCACCTCCAAATAGCATGGCACTCCCCCTCTAGTGAGCTCCTTGAAAAGTTTATCACCCATGAAACAGTGAGTAGACACATGATAAAGAATTTGTTTGCGCAAGGACTCAGAAAGGTCAGCTGGCGAACGCCCTGATTGGCATCGCTGGAGTAGCGCAACATGTAGCTGATCATCCATGACTGCATTGCACATAAGAAGTAGACAATGGGCTTTAGAGAAGGTTGTCGCACACCTCGCTTCGGTAAGCTCCACTTCAAGTCACAGTTACTCGCTTTGATGCGCGCTCCTAACTCCCAACCTGGCCGCCGGGCCAACTCGGAGCTTCGGCTGCTCACCGGGACATAACGGTCCCCCTTTCTTCCCCCAACAGACCCTCCACCAATTTGGCCTAGTGGAAATTCCCTTGGGTAGATGGCAGTCCGGAATAGCCCCCCACTCCTTGGTCGCTTTCCAGCTCGCTTGCTTACTCACTAGTTTTTGGTCACCAACGGGCTTGCACCGTTCTCGGGGTTACTACTCCCTATATATACTTCTGTGACTGTCCGCGGGGGTTCCACAAACAACACCATCTTTTTATGGCGAACCACCACGAAGACCCTCGATTCCCGGTGATGAATCGCGGTGAGTCTTGGCCCACCCACCATGGCCCCATTGGACCGTGATGAGTCCCAAGACTCCCCACAACTCCCACCACAAGGTCTCCGCCCCATGGTGAGTCCTATGCCACCCCCACTAAGTCCCACTAAGCTACCACCACCCCTCGTGGAACCACCCCCACCGCAACCCGATGTGCGGGGCTCCACCTAGTGAGCGCCTCCGCCTCCTTGAGTGCCTTGAGTGCTTCAGCCCCCGCATCTATTGTTGCCACCGCCCCCACCACAAGGGCAGCCCCTCTTGTGTCCCGACCCCCTGCCCTCAAGGCAAAGGGCCGCGACACACACCCCTACCAACAGGGAGTCGATGTCCTCATCGACTTGTCCATTTTGTAGAAACGAACATCCAAGTTGTGGCGTCCCACATCAAGGTATTTGTTTCCGCACCATGGCGTCCCATGGCAAAGAACCAAACCCCACACTTTGACTCTACTCTCCACTAGCTAGTTCGGCCGACTTCCTCCAAGTTCCGGCCAAGGGTGGAGCCTCTCAAGCTTCTCCCAGTGCACTCTTCTTGGCCCACTTCAAGGCCAAGGAACGATCCTCCTCAAGGATCGAATCGCCTTACTGCAACAACATTGCTTGTGACCGCTCGTGATGCCGCTTTTGGCATCACCTTGAGCAAGGGTTCACCTTGAACCTTTTTTTACTAGGAAGATAACCTTGAACCAACCGTGCGCCCCAATCACTATAATTGGGTCCGCCTTGGAATGCTGGCCTGAGGTACGGGAACACGCCGAAGCCGCACTACGACTTCATCTCGAGGCTACACGATTATAGTACGTGAACGGAAGCACGTAGCTTCTGCATTAGCCCGCACTACAAGGCAACCCCCTCGATAGCGCAGTTATAGTACGCGCACGCGCCAGGTGCGCACTAGCACGTGAACTCCCAAAGAAGGCGCAAGTTTCCTTGCCCTCGGATGGGAGTCACCTGATTTCAGCACTGCGCAAACACACGATTAATCCAATTTACTTCTCCCACTTTTGTAAGTTAGCATGCATTCTACACACTAGCCAACCATACCATGCATCACCATTCCAAACAAAATAGGAGGCGCAACATTTGGAAATCATTTCATTTATAACAAAATTTGTACAACATAAGTTTTTGCAATCGGATTCCTGAGCTAGCTAAGCCAGGCTAAGCATGCATTTCCTTCCCCACGCTCCAAGGTTGATGTCCCCATCAACGCTTCTTCCGCTTTTGAGGTCACCCTTCGAAAACTGCAACCTCCTCAGATAGGTTTCCCATTTCTAAGGCACGCACCCAAGATGCCTCCACATGATGATAGCCCTTCCATTTCACGAGATACTCCGTTTCTTGATTCTTGAACCGCCTCAACTTAAGCACCGCCTCCACCTCGTACTCAGGTTCATTTTCATGATCCAACAGCACAGGTAGCGGACGCAACACTTGATGCCGATTCGGACACGTTTCATCTTCGAAGTAAGGCTTCAAAAGGGAGACGTGGAATATCGGGTGCACCTTGTTGTTTGCCGGTAGCTCCAATTCATACACATCCTCATTCATAACCTTCCGGATGCGAAAGGGTCCCGCATACGGAGGTACGAATTTCGGACTCACTTCCAGAGGTAGTCGAAAATTCTTGATGTTCAACCAGACCTCCGTGCCTGCCTCAAACTTGACTTCCCTCCGCTTCCGATTTGCCTGCCATTCATACCGTTTCCTAGCTTTAGCGATGTTGTACTTTGCAAGCTTCAACAAGCGCTCACGTTCCTCCAACACCGCTGCTACTGCCGGTTCCTCAACGTCTTGGGCAGCCCAACTTGTCGGCACTAGAGGTGTTTTTCCATAGACCAATACGAAAGGGGAAATACCCGTTGCAGAGTGTTTTGTGTTATTATAACAGAACTCTGTCGCGTCCAAGTGCTCTACCCAGTCCGATTGGTCCGCTGACACGTAATTCCGCAAGATCTGCTTCACCACGGAATTCACCCTTTCCGTTTGGCCGTCCGTCGTAGGTCGGAAGGCGGTGCTCATCTTGAGCCTCGTCCCCATCTTCTTCCAAAGTGCCCTCCAAAATTTACTCGTAAACTTTGGATCGCGGTCCAAGACAATATCATTCGGGAGTCCATGATGCTTGAAGACGTAGGCGAAGTAAAGTCGCCCCGTCTCCTGTGCCGTTGTCGTCTCCTTGGTGGGGATGAGATGGCCCATTTTACTGAACCTATCCACCACCACCATGATTGCATCGAATCCTTTTGACAGCGGCATAGCAGGCATGAAATCCATCAAGACACTTTCCCAAGACCCCTTTGGAATCGGCAAGGGTTGTAACAGCCCTGCTTGCCTTTTTGTACTCGCTCCGGTTTTGTTGGCATGTGGTGCATGTCTTGACATACTCCTCGGCCTCCTCCCTCAGTTTGGGCCAGAAATACTCTTTCTTCAAGAGTGTCGCGGTGCACTTGGCTCCGCCGTGGCCCGCAAGCGGGCCATCATGGCATTCTCTCAAGAGACTATCTCTGATCCCTCCCTTCAACACGTAGAGACGTTTTTGCTTATACCGGAGCAGTCCATTTTTCAAGTGGCGATTTAACCCCCATCCTCAAGTCCCGCATCACGGACTTCGCCATCTCATCCTTTCGGTAAGCCTTCCAGATCTTCCTTTGGAGCGTCGTCTCGCCCCTGTACACCAACAAAAGGTGTTGTTTTCTACTTAAAGCATCGGCCACCACATTGTCTCGTCCCGGTTTGTACTGGATATCCACGTCGAAGACCGCCAAAGTATCTTGCCACCTAAGTTGTTTTGGGGACAACTTATGCTGCGTGGCAAAATACTTCACCGTGACATTGTCCGTGAACACCTTCACCAGGTTGGAACCAACATAGTGGCGCCAAAGCTCAAGGCAATGCACCACCGCCTTCATTTACTTCTCATGTGTAGGCCACCGTCGCTCTACTTCATTCAGTTTCTTACTTTCGTAAGTCATTGGACGTTCATCCTGCATGAGTACACCCCCTATAGCGAAGTCCGACGCATCCGTATGAATCTCAAATGGCCGGTCGAACTCCGGGATTTTGAGGACTGAAGCTTCTGCCATCCGCTGCTTCAACTCGGCAAAAGCTTGACCACAAAAGGTGTTCCATACCCAGACTTCGGATTTATACAGAAGGTCTGACAGCGGCCCCACGATCTTGGCAAAATTTCTCACATACTTTCGGTAATAGGAGGCGAGTCCTAGGAAGGATCGCACTTCCGGGACCGAAGTCGGAGGTTCCCAGTCCAAGATCGCCCTCACCTTTCTATCATCCATTTTGATCCCATCCTATGTAATCACATGCCCTAGGAACTCCACTTTTGTGACCCCGAATTCTCACTTTGAAGCTTTGGCATACAGCTTCCCTTCCCGCAATTTCTGGAACACCCTTTTGAGGTGCTTCAGGTGCTCTTCCTTTGTTTTCGAGTACACTAGTATGTCGTCGATGTATACGATCACAAAGTCATCCAACCACTCCTGGAAAAGGCTGTTCATTAGCGTGCTAAAGGTCGCGGGTGCGTTGGTGAGCCCAAAAGGCATCACCAAGAACTCATACGAACCATATCTTGTCCTGCACGCGGTCTTTTCCTCATCTCCTTCCGCCACTCGGATCTGATGATACCCGGAACGCAAATCGATCCAGCTGAAATACTTCGCTCCTGCCAACCAATCGAAGAGGTCGTCGATCCTTGGCAAAGGGTACCAGTTCTTGATAGTCACCTTAATCAGGGCCCTGTAATCGACACACATCCGCAGCGTCACATCTTTCTTTTCTGCGAATAGCACCGGGGCTCCGTAAGGTGACTTACTCGGCCGGATGTACCCCTTTGACATTAGATCCTTTAGCTGAGTCTTCAGCTCGACCAACTCTCTGTGGCTCAACCGGTAGGGCGCCTTGGCAGGCGGCTCCGATCCCGGTATCACCTCAATCTTGTGGTCAACTCCCCTTCGCGGTGGCAAGCCGCTTGGTAAATCCTCCGGCATCACATCCTGGTATTTTTCCAAAATCCCCTTGATCCAATCTAGGCTCGGCTCCCCATCGTCTTATCCCTTCACTTGTCTTACATAAAGCAAAAATTGGGGCTTGTGTGACTCCTCCACGGCCCACTCCTTTGCTGACAACATGTTTATGTTGGGCGTTTCCGACACTCTTAAAACTTCACCACCATTCCCACACGGTAGCGTGACTATTCTCTTGCGGCCATCTATGATCGCTCCGGATCTGCTCAAAAAGGTCATCCCCAAAATGAGATCCATTCCATCGATCTCGCAAATGGTGAAGTTCTCACGTCCCTCCCAACTCCCGAGCTGAAGAGGAACATCGAATGCCAACCTTGTCGCCAATTGTGGTTCTCCCTTAACAGAACGCACCTCAATAGAGGCCCCCACATCACTTGTCGGGAGTCCCAGCTTCTGTGTCGTTGCCGGTGTCATGAAGGAGTGCGACGCTCCTATGTCCACCAACAACGACACGTTAGTTCCGGAGATTATCCCACTCACAAACATTAACTGACTCCCTTTTGCAAGGCGCCAGTTTCCTGATACAACTCACAAGCGTGATTGCCTACCTTGCAAGTCTTGGCGACCACTGCCTCCACCAAGCAGCTGATGGAAGCTTCAGACAACTCCGTGGTTGCCCGAGTCATGTTCAATTGTCGGGGATTCGTACACTTCTTAGCCATGTGCCCAGGCTCCCCACAATTGAAGCACACTCCATCGAAGGTTGTCTTTTGTCCGCCATAAGGCGTCGCACCTGATTTTCCTTTCGGAGCACCGAGTGTCGTCTTGGCGTATGAGGGCCCTCCCTTCGATCTGCTGCCCTGAGGTCTGCCTGCTTAGAGGACAATGCAAAGCTTTGAAATTAGTAGATAACACAGCTTGCAAAGGAATGAGAGAGGTAGGGTTGGTGACTGGTGGACCTCTTGCCCCCTTCCCAAGAGGTCTGTCTAGTTTAAAGGAGGGTTGGAACCACTGGCATCATTTTTGTTTTTAAGCAGCTCTGGTAAGCTTGCTCTATCAGGGCAATGCTTGGTCCAGGACCAATGTTCAAAAGACCCGCATATTTAACATGCAGCACGGTTGCCCTCATAAGCCTGACCAGTTTGGGTACGACCTCTATTGTTATCACCTGTCTGTGCTGGTGTCTGTCTAGGCTGCCAACGTGGCTAATGAGCTTGCATGGCAGCGAACTGAGTGACAACTAACTCACTTAAACTACCCACTATGTTGGCTAGCCCTTGAAGAGTGAAATTATTTGGCTTGCATTGCATAGCGGGCAAGACATAGGGTGAAGATGTTGCAGCCATGCCAAGCTCAGAGCCCACTGGAGCTTGAAACTTGGCATGAGTTTGCATTGATTTGTTGTCAGCTAAGTCTGCCATCTTAAGATTAATTTTTGCTACAGCCCTCTTATGGCCCAATGCCATATTCACGAGTTAAGTTTCCCTTGTGTAATAGACACGGGGTGCACCATATCTGCTATACCTCTAAATGTTGTGAGAGTTCTTGGTCTTAAGTTATGCCTTGCCTCTGGTGTTGAAGTAGTAATTGCGGATAGGTCCAGATATGAGCCTCTAGGTTTGGTTACTGAGCCCATCAAGATTCACAAAAATGAGGTTGTGGTTACATGTATAGTCACTATAGGCGATCAATTCTTGCTAGGCCTTGATTGGATAACTGGAGCTGGTGCAACCATCAGTCTGGCTGATTACTCCCTCCGATTTGACAATGGAGAGGGCCATGAGGTCGTTGTTCCTTTGAAAGCAGTGAAACTTAGAGCTGGATCTGCCACGCCAATCTATCCAGAGTTCAGGCAATGGTGAAAGAGGTACAACAGAACTCTCACTTCAGACTCAATTGGAATGATTTTGACAAATTCCAGCCTGATCTTCAATTCCTATATCAATGGCATGTTCCTAGTGCTGATGGTAGAACACAGGTGCCTATAGCTATCCCAAAAAATTCTACTCTGATTCGTGCACCCATGAACGTCACCATCCCTGCTATGACCCAGAAAGTGATCAAATCTGGTCTAGCCTTTTTATGCCCAACTACTCATTTCCTGGAAGTAGAAGGTTGGCGAAGACTCACTGCTCTCAAGCATTGCCTGGTGGCTACTGGTGGTATAGATAGAGGATATAGGCAGGAGGTCAAAGTGTTAATTGCTAATCTAGAGCGCTTTCTTGTGACTATTAAGAAGGGGCAGGTCCTAGCTCGTATCACTGCCTTACCCATTGCTGAAATACAAGAAGTGCAAGCTGGCTTTGGGCTAGAGGCCATTGGCATTCAACACGGCCCTGTGGATGCTGTTGCTATCTTTGTTGCAATAGCACCATCACCTATTCCTGATCTCAGTCCTGAAGGTAAGAAGGCTCTCACCAAAGTGTTGTCTGAACTTACATTAGGCAGTACCCTCTCCCCTGGCCAAAAGAAAAGAGTAGAAATGCTTGTTGCAAAAAATCTAGATATTTTCAGCTTGGGATCTACTGATCTGTGGCGTACTCCCATCCTTCAACATGACATTGTCACTGAGGGGCCTCCTATTACGCAATTTGCGTACCGAGAAAGTGTTAAAGAGCGTGCCATAGTCCAGGAAGAAGTCTAGAAAATGCTAGATGCTGGTGTGATTAAGCCATCAGTCTCTCCTTGGGCCAGTCCCATTGTCCTGGTTGGTAAGAAAGATGGCACTACTCGCTTTTGTGTTGACTTCAAGAAACTGAATGACATCACCAAGAAGGATGCCTACCCTCTACCCAGGATCAATGAAACCTTAGATCAATTGCATGGTGCTGCCATTTTCTTCTCTCTTGATCTTGCATTTGGTTTTTGGCAAGTTCCTCTCACTGAAGCAGCCAAGGAAAAGACTTCATTTGTGTGTCGCATGGCCAAGTACCAATACGAAACCATGCCATTTGGCTTGTGCAATGCTACCTCTACTTTCCAACGCCTCATGGACATTGTCTTAGGTAATCTTCGCTGGGAATTGTGCCTTGATTTATGTTGATGATATCAATGTATACTCAGCCAACTTTGATGCACACTTGATTGATCTGCAACGTGTTTTCAGCAAATTACGAATTGTAGGACTCAAAGTGAAGCCCAAAAAGTATGAGCTGCTTATGCCTGAGTTACACTTTCTTGGGCATATTCTGTCCAAGGATGGTTTGTGTTCCTGATCCTGCCAAGCTTGAGTCTATTTGGGGCTTTCATATTCCCAGGGACAAACACTGCATCAAATCCTTCCTTAGTCTGGCCTCCTATTTCAGGCGCTTCATAAAGAACTTTGCAAAACTTGCTCACCCTCTGATCAAGGTATTGTGCAAGGATGCCAGGTTTGAATGGAGCTTCTCCTAGCAAGCTGCCTTTGACACTCTTTGCAAGGCCTTATGTTCAGCTCCTATCCTGATGTTTCTCAACTTTGAATTACATTTTCTGCTTCAGACTGATGTATCAGATGTTGTTATTTCTGCAATCTTATATCAAATTGTAGAAGGTAAGGAGCATGTAATAGCTTATGCATCTTGCCGCCTAGATCGTCATGAAATGAATTATTCCATATCTGATAAGGAGGGTTTGGCCCTGGTCTTTGGTGTGAAGCATTTTAGACAATATTTACATGGCAGCCGGTTTGTGGTGGAGACTGATCACCTTCCACTCAAGGCACTTGTCAAGCCCAAGGAACTTCATGGCAGACTTGCTAGATGGGCTATGTTAACATGGATATAGTCTATAAGAAAGGAAAAGAAAACACAAATGCTAATGGACTCACGAGGGTTGATCCTCCTGTCAGCAGACCTATGCTCACCTTGGATGACCTTGCTGCTACTGATGCAGCCCCTCCTCTTGATCCAGCTCTGCTTCTCAACCTCTTTTGTGGAGATCAGCACCTCTTGACCTTGGATTTGGATGGCATATTGGCTGCTTGGGGCTGGTCTAGCCTTGATGATCTTGGTTGATTTATTCATGTGTTAGCATGTGTGGTGGATTTATCGCTTAGAGAGCATTTGGATGGTTTGGTGGAAGTTCCTTGTTGTGTTCCAGCTCTTCTCTTTCCTAGGCCCTCAAGTTTGTTGTGATTCAGCTGCTGCACTCCGGTGTGATTATTGGCTTGAACTTCAAGGCCTGATTTGGCTGTCCATGAGTAGTAACAAATGAGGTGAAGGTATCCCTGGCTGGAGATCATAGGTGCAGGCACTCCAGACCACCTTTGTCGCGGCCCTTTGCCTTGAGGGCAGGGGGTCGGGACACAAGAGGGGCTGCCCTTGTAGTGGGGGCGGTGGCAACAATAGATGCGGGGGCTGAAGCACCCTTGAGTGGCCAAGGCACTCAAGGAGGCGGAGGCGCTCACTAGGTGGAGCCCCGCACACCGGGTTGCGGTGGGGGTGGTTCCACGCGGGGTGGTGGTAGCTTAGTGGGACTTAGTGAGGGTGGCATAGGACTCACCATGGGGCGGAGACCTTGTGGTGGGAGTCGTGGGGAGTCTTGGAACTCATCACGGTCCAATGGGGCCGTGGTGGGTGGGCCAAGACTCATCGCGACTCATCACCGGGAATCGAGGGTCTTCGTGGTGGTTCGCCATAAAAGGATGGTGTTGTTTGTGGAACCCCCGCGGACAGTCACAGAAGTATATATAGGGAGTAGTAACCCCAAGAACGGTGCAAGCCCGTTGGTGACCAAAAACTAGTGAGTAAGCGAGCGAGCTGGAAAGCAACCAAGGAGTGGGGGGCTATTCCGGACTGCCATCTACCAAATGGAATTTCCACTAGGCCCAAATTGGTGGAGGGTCTGTTGGGGGAAGAAAGAAGGACCGTTATGTCTCGGTGAGCAGCCGAAGCTCCGAGTTGGCGCGACGGCCAGGTTGGGAGTTAGGAGCGCGCATCAAAGCGAGTAACTGTGACTTGAAGGGGAGCTTACCGAAGTGAGGTGCGCAACACTTGGAATCAGAGCTTAGAGTTCAGTACGCAATCGAGTTCAGTACGGAACGGCCCGAAAGATGATGATCATGGTGAGCCCGATGGGGGCGACGTGTGTCGCGGCCCTTTGCCTTGAGGGCGGGGGGTCGAGACACATGAGGGGCTGCCCCTGTGGTGGGGGCAGCGGCAGCGATAGGTATGGGGGGGCTGAAGCGCCCTTGAGTGTCCAAGGCACTCAAGGAGGCGGAGGCGCTCACTAGGAGGAGCCCTGCACACCGGGTTGCGGTGGGGGTGGCTCCACAAGGGGTGGTGGTAGCTTAGCGGGTCTTAGTGGGGGTGGCATAGGACTAACCATAGGGTGGAGACCTCGTGGTGGGAGTCGTGGGGAGTCTTGGGACTCATCACGGCCCAATGGGGTCGTGGTGAGAGGGCCAAGACTCACCGCGACTCACCACCGGGAGTCGAGGGTCTTCGTGGTGGTTCGCCATAAAATGGCATGGCTGGTTGTGAAACCCCCGCGGACAGCTACAGAAGTATATATAGGGAGTAGTAACCCGAGAACGGTGCAAGCCCGTTGGTGACCAAAAACTAGTGAGTAAGCGAGCGAGCCGGAAAGCGACCAAAGAGTGGGGAGCTGTTCCGGACTGCCATCTACCAAAGGGAATTCTCCTAGTCCCAATTAGGTGGAGGGTTTTAGAGGGAAGCGAAGGGGGACCGTTATGTCCCGGTGAGCAGCCGAAGCTCCAAGTTGGCCCGGCGGCCAGGTTGGGAGTCAGGCGCGCGCATCAAAGCGAGTAACTATGACTTGAAGGGGAGTTTACCGAAGTGAGGTGCGCGACACTTGGTATCAGAGCTTAGAGTTCAGTACGCGATCGTCCTTGGGATTGGCCTCATCATGGGGTCGGGCAAGCCGAAGCGAAAGCGGAACGGCCCAAAAGATGATGACCCCGGTGAGCCCGATGGGGGCGGCGTGTCACCGAGGCGGCCGTTTGAGGAAGCGATGCATGTTTCCGAAAACGAGGCCGCCCAAGAGCGGGAGGAATCCGAGGAGTCGGAGCCCGAGGAATCCTTGAGAGCTCCGACAAACCAAGAGATGCCTCCCATGCCGGCAGCCTTTTGGGAAGGGTTGTTGGCGCAGTTTGGCGGGACGTTGAAAGACGTGTTGAAGACGGCTAATGCCACTTCTACTAAGGCAAAGTTTAAGGTGAAGCCTAAGGAACCCGACACCTTCGAGGGCGTCCGAAATTGGAAGGCACTCAACACCTGGCTCTTGGAGCTAGAGCAGTACTTCCGGGCGGCCAAGTTGAGTGACGAGGATCGGGTGGAAGTGGCTCCCACCTATTTGAGGGGCTATGCTCAACAATGGTGGCAGAAACGCCTTCACGACCGAGGTCCAAGCCCGGAAACCTTGAACAGGAGTGGGTTCAAGGAATTGATGAAGAGACAGTTTGTGCCCCTCAACGCGTCCTGGCTTGACCGGGACAAGATGAGGAATTTGAAGCAAACAGATGACATTCGGGGGTATGTCCAGGCTTTCAATGTGCTGTTGCTCGAAGTCGTGGACATGGCAGAACCAGAAATGGTCTTCAACTTTGTGGCGGGACTGGCCCCATGGGCCAGGCGGAAGTTGGAGGAGAAGCCACCCAAGACTTTGAACGAGGCTATTGAGAGGGCTGAATGTTTCTCAGATGTCCCTAGGGGTGAAAGACAAGGCCGTACGGAGCTGAACCACAAGAAGACCCGGCGGGAAGGTGACTCCTTCCGACCGGAAAAGAAGTGGGATAGGCCACGCGGCGAAAATGGCACGTGGAAATCGAAGGGAGGGCCTTCACACGTCAAGGCGGCACCCGGTGCTTCGAAAGGAAAAGCGGGTGGAGCGGCTTATGGCGGACAGAAGGCGACCTTTGATGGAGTGTGTTTCAATTGCGGGGAGCTCGGGCACATGGCCAAGAAGTGCACGAAGCCCCGGCAATTGAACATGACTCGGGCGACCACGGAGCTGTCGGAAGATACCATCAGTCGCTTGGTGGAAGCGGTGGTTGCCAAGACTTGCAAGGTAGGCAAATTTTCTTGTGAGTTATATCAGGAAACTGGCGCCTTACGAAAAGGGAGTCAGTTATTGTTCGTGGATGGGATAATATCCGGAACTAATGTGTCGTTGTTGGTGGACACAGGAGCGTCGCACTCCTTCATGACACCGGCAACGGCACAAAAGTTGGGACTCCCGACAAGTGACGTAGGGGCCTCTATTGAGGTGCGTTCTGCCAAAGGAGAACCACAGTTGGCGACAAGGTTGGCGATTGATGTTCCTCTTCAACTGGGGAGTTGGAAGGGACGTGAGATTTTCACCATCTGCGAGATCGATGGAGTGGATCTCATTTTGGGGATGACCTTTTTGAGCAAATCCGGAGCGGTCATAGATGGCCGCAAGAGAGTAGTCACGCTGCCATGTGGGAATGGTGGCGAGGTTTTACGAGTGTTTGAAACGCCCAAATCCGTGGGAGGGCGAATAAACCTTCTGTCAGCAAAGGAGTGGGCCGTGGAGGAGGCACACGAGCCCCAGTTTTTGCTTTACATTAGAGAACTGAAAAGAGAAGGCGATGGGGAGCCGAGCCCAGATTGGATCAAGGGGGTTTTGGAGAAATACCAGGATGTGATGCCGGAGGATTTACCAAGCGGCTTGCCACCGCGAAGAGGAGTTGACCACAAGATTGAGGTGATACCGGGATCGGAACCGCCTGCCAAGGCGCCCTATCGGTTGAGCCACAAAGAGTTGGTCGAGCTGAAGACTCAGCTCAAGGATCTAATGTCAAAGGGGTACATCCGGCCGAGTAAGTCACCTTACGGAGCCCCGGTGCTATTTGCAGACAAGAAGGATGGGACGCTGCGGATGTGTGTCGATTACAGGGCTCTGAATAAGGTGAATATCAAAAACCGGTACCCCTTGCCAAGGATCGACGACCTCTTCGATCGGTTGGCAGGAGCGAAGTATTTCAGCCGGATTGACTTGCGCTCCGGCTATCACCAAATTCGGGTGGCGGAAGGAGATGAGGAGAAGACCGCGTGCAGGACAAGGTATGGTTCATATGAGTTCTTGGTGATGCCTTTTGGGCTCACCAATGCACCAGCGACATTTAGCACGCTGATGAACAGCCTTTTCCAGGAGTGGTTGGATGACTTTGTGATCGTGTACATCGACGATATCTTGGTGTACTCGAAAACAAAGGAGGAGCACCTGGAGCACCTCAAAAGGGTGTTCCAAAAATTGCGGGAAGGGAAGCTGTATGCCAAAGCTTCAAAGTGCGAATTCGGGGTCACGAAAGTGGAGTTCTTGGGGCATGTGATTACACAGGATGGGATCAAAATGGATGACAGAAAGGTGAGGGCGATCTTGGACTGGGAGCCTCCGACTTCGGTCCCGGGAGTGCGATCCTTCCTAGGACTCGCCTCCTATTACCGGAAGTATGTGAGAAATTTCGCTAAGATCACGGGGCCGCTGTCGGACCTTCTGTGTAAATCTAAAGTCTGGACATGGAACACCTTTTGTGGCCAAGCTTTTGCTGAATTGAAGCAGCGGATGGCGGAAGCTCCAGTCTTGAAAATCCCGGAGTTCGATCGTCCGTTCGAGATACATACAGATGCGTCGGACTTCGCGATTGGGGGTGTACTGATGCAAGATGGACGTCCAGTGGCTTACGAAAGTAAGAAACTGAATGAAGTGGAGCGACGGTGGCCGACGCACGAAAAAGAGATGAAGGCGGTGGTGCATTGCCTTGAGCTTTGGCGCCACTATGTTGGTTCCAACCCAGTGAAGGTGTTCACGGACAATGTCACAGTGAAGTATTTTGCCACGCAGCCCAAGTTGTCCCCAAAACAACTTAGGTGGCAAGATACTTTGGCGGTCTTCGACGTGGATATCCAGTACAAACCAGGACGGGACAATGTGGTGGCCGATGCTTTAAGTAGAAAGCAGCAGCTCTTGTTGGTGTACCAGGGCGAGACGGCGCTCCAAAGGAAGATCCGGAAGGCTTGCCGAAAGGATGAGCTAGCGAAGTCCGTGATGCAGGACTTGAGGATGGGGGTTAAATCGCAGTTCCACTTGCAAAATGGACTGCTTCGGTATAAGCAAAAATGTCTCTACGTGCCGAAGGGAGGGATCAGAGATAGCCTCTTGAGAGAATGCCATGATAGCCTGCTTGCGGGCCACGGTGGAGCCAAGCGCACTGCGGCACTCTTGAAGAAAGAGTATTTCTGGCCCAAACTGAGGGAGGAGGCAGAGGAGTATGTCAAGACATGCACCACATGCCAACAAAACCGGAGCGAGTACAAAAAGCAAGCGGGGCTGTTACAACCCTTGCCGATTCCAGAGGGGACTTGGGAAAGCGTCTCGATGGATTTCATGACTGCTATGCCGCTGTCAAAAGGATTCGATGCAATCATGGTGGTGGTGGATAGGTTCAGTAAAATGGGCCATTTCATCCCCACCAAGGAGATGGCAACGGCGCAGGAGACAGGGCGACTTTACTTCGCCCACGTCTTAAAGCATCATGGAGTCCCAAAGGATATTGTCTCGGATCGCGATCCAAAGTTTACGAGTAAATTCTGGAGAGCACTTTGGAAGAAGATGGGGACGAGGCTGATGATGAGCACCGCCTTCCGACCTACGACGGACGGCCAAACGGAAAGAATGAATTCCGTAGTGAAGCAATTCTTGCGGAATTACGTGTCGGCAGACCAATCAGACTGGATGGAACACTTAGACGCGGCAGAATTCTGTTATAATAACACAGAACACTCCGCAACGGGAGTTTCCCCTTTTGTATTGGTCTATGGAAAAGCACCTCTGGTGCCGACAAGTTGGGCCGCCCAGGACGTTGAGGAACCGACAGTAGCGGCGGTACTGGAAGAACGCGAGCGTTTGTTGAAGCTCGCAAAGTACAATATTGCCAAAGCTAGGAAACGGTATGAAAGGCAGGCGAATCGGAAGCGGAGGGAAGTGAAGTTTGAGGCAGGCACAGAGGTCTGGTTGAACATCAAGAATTTCCGACTACCTCCGGAAGTGAGTCCGAAGTTTGTACCTCCATATGCGGGACCCTTTCGCATTCGGAAGGTTATGAATGAGGATGTGTATGAATTGGAGCTGCCGGCAAACAGCAAGGTGCACCCAGTATTCCATGTCTCCCTTTTGAAACCTTACTTCAAAGATGAAGCGCGTCCGAATCGGCATCAAGTGTTGCGTCCGCCACCTATGCTGTTGGATCATGAAAATGAACCTGAGTACGAGGTGGAGGCAATACTTAAGTCGAGGAGGTTCAAGAACCGAGAAACGGAGTATCTCGTCAAATGGAAGGGCTATCATCATGTGGAGGCATCTTGGGTGCGTGCCTCAGAAATGGGAAACGCATCCGAGGCGGTTGCAGCTTTCGAAGGGCGACCTCAAAAGCGGAAGAAGCGTCGATGGGGACATCAACCTTGGAGCGTGGGGAAGGAAATGCATGCTTAGCCCGGTTTAGCTAGCTCAGGAATCCGATTGCAAAAACTTGTATTGTACAAAAATTTGTTATAAAGGAAATGGGTTCCAAATATTGTGCGTCCTATTGTGTTTGGAATGGTGATGCATGGTGTGGTTGGCTAGTGTGTAGAATGCATGCTAGCTTACAAAAGTGGGAGAGGTAAATTGGGTTAATCGTGTGTTTGCGCAGTGCCGAAATCGGGTGACTCCCATCCAAGGGGCAAGGAAACTTGCGCCTTCTTTGGGAGTTCACGTGCTAGTGCGCACCTGGCGCGTGCGCGTACTATAAATGCGCTACCGAGGGGGTTGCCTTGTAGTGCGGGCTAACGCAGAAGCTACGTGCTTCCGTTCACGTACTATAATCGTGTAGCCTCGGGACGAAGTCGTAGTGCGGCTTCGGCGTGTTCCCGTACCTCAGGCCAGCATTCCAAGGCGGACCCAATTGTAGTGATTGGGGCGCACGGTTGGTTCAAGGTTATCTTCCTAGTCAAAGAGGGTTCCAGGTGAACCCTTGCTCAAGGTGATGCCAAAAGCGGCATCATGAGCGATCGCAAGCAATGTTGTTGCAGTAAGGCGATTCGATCCTCGGGGAGGATCGTTCCTTGGCCTTGAAGTAGGCCAAGAAGAGTGCACTGGGAGGAGCTGGAGAGGCTCCACCCTTGGCCGGGACTTGGAGGAAGTCGGCCGAACTAGCTAGTGGAGAGTAGAGTCAAGTGTGGGGTTTGGTTCTTTACCATGGGACGCCATGGTGCGGAAACAAATACCTTGATGTGGGACGCCACAACTTGGATGTTCGTTTCTACAAAATGGACAAGTCGATGAGGACATCGACTCCTTGTTGGTAGGGGTGTGTGTCGCGGCCCTTTGCCTTGAGGGCGGGGGGTCGGGACACATGAGGGGCTGCCCCTGTGGTGGGGGCAGCGGCAGCGATAGGTATGGGGGGCTGAAGCGCCCTTGAGTGTCCAAGGCACTCAAGGAGGCGGAGGCGCTCACTAGGAGGAGCCCTGCACACCGGGTTGCGGTGGGGGTGGCTCCACAAGGGGTGGTGGTAGCTTAGCGGGTCTTAGTGGGGGTGGCATAGGACTCACCATAGGGTGGAGACCTCGTGGTGGGAGTCGTGGGGAGTCTTGGGACTCATCACGGCCCAATGGGGTCGTGGTGAGAGGGCCACGACTCACCGCGACTCACCACCGGGAGTCGAGGGTCTTCGTGGTGGTTCGCCATAAAATGGCATGGCTGGTTGTGAAACCCCCGCGGACAGCTACAGAAGTATATATAGGGAGTAGTAACCCCGAGAACGGTGCAAGCCCGTTGGTGACCAAAAACTAGTGAGTAAGCGAGCGAGCCGGAAAGCGACCAAAGAGTGGGGAGCTGTTCCGGACTGCCATCTACCAAAGGGAATTCTCCTAGTCCCAATTAGGTGGAGGGTTTTAGAGGGAAGCGAAGGGGGACCGTTATGTCCCGGTGAGCAGCCGAAGCTCCAAGTTGGCCCGGCGGCCAGGTTGGGAGTCAGGCGCGCGCATCAAAGCGAGTAACTATGACTTGAAGGGGAGTTTACCGAAGTGAGGTGCGCGACAACGTGTCACCGAAGCGGCCATTTGAGGAAGCGATGCATGCTTTTGAAAACGAGGCCGCTCAAGAACGGGAGGAATATGAGGAGTCGGAGCCCGAGGAATCCCTAAGAGCTCCGCCAGACCAACAGATGCCTCCCATGCCAGCAGCCTTTTGGGAAGGGTTGTTGGCGCAGTTTGGCGGGACGTTGAAAGATGTGTTCAAGGCGGCTAATGCCACTTCCACTAAGGCAAAGTTTAAGGTGAAGCCTAAGGAACCCGACATCTTCGAGGGTGTCTGAAATTGGAAGGCACTCAACACATGGCTCTTGGAACTAGAGCAATACTTCCGGGCGGCCAAGTTGAGTGACGAGGATCGGGTGGAAGTGGCTCCCACTTATTTGAGGGGTTATGCTCAACAATGGTGGCAGAAACGCCTTTACGACCGAGGCCCAAACCCGGAAACCTTGAACTGGAGTGGGTTCAAGGAACTGATGAAGAGACAGTTTGTGCCCCTCAACGCGTCTTGGCTCGCCTGGGACAAGATGAGGAATCTGAAGCAAACGGATGACATTCGGGGATATGTTCAGGCTTTCAATGTGCTGTTGCTCGAAGTTGCGGACATGGCAGAACCAGAAATGGTCTTCAACTTTGTGGCGAGACTGGCCCCATGGGCCAGGCGGAAATTGGAGGAAAAGCCACCCAAGACTTTGAACGAGGCAATTGAGAAGGCTGAATGTTTCTCGGATGTCCCTAGGGGCGAAAGACAAGGCCGTACGGAGTTGCACCACAAGAAGACCCGGCGGGAGGGTGACTCATTTCGACCGGAAAAGAAGTAGGATAGGCCACGCGGCGACAATGTCACGTGGAAAGCATAGTTTTGTCATTAACAAAATGATGACGTTGGGCCCAATTTTGAATAACATGGGGCAAGCCAAGAAGAAAGTAAGTCTTGACCATAGGATCACGTTCTGATAGATCAATGATATTTTCTGCAGCAGCAAATTTTAGATCCATGTAATACTTCCACAAGGACTCCCCTGGCTGGTAAGTCCTGCAGCTCAATTTGGTGAAGCAGTCCAAGGATCGTTCAAGAGGCTTGAACAGGGTTTTAGCTCATTCCACAAAGGAAGCCCAAGTGAGATGGGGGTTATCCATGACAGCTGCATGCAACAAGTCACGGGCTGGTCCCTTCATGCTCATTATAAAGATTGTCATTTTAAAATTCTCAGGCACACCATTCACATTCGCAATTACTTCAAACACCTGGAGATATCTATCAAAGTCTTCTCCCATGGTGTATTCTGGATAGGGCTGGGCACGACAGGCCCATTGCTAGGCAACATAGTGACCCCTGGAACATCAGATTGCACTATCGTTGTGAGACCAGCGGGCGTCACCTGAACATCACCCAATTCTTAGGAAACAATACCATCCTCACTAAAAAAATCAGTATAGAGACTGGCCTCTGGTAGAGGCGATCCCTCATCTAGACTTACCACCCCATGTTGCATTCGCGGATTATCTCTCAAATTACCTACAGGTGGTGGAAGACCCGCGTCTATGACTTTGACAGAGCCTGATTCTGTTGTGGCCAGATCGGGAGTATCCATCGCAACACGTTGTCGCCCAGACCTCAGCCAAGTACTAACAGTGTTTTCTACCATACAACACAAAGCAACGAGCCCAAACACGAACAAGAAAATTTTGTTTTGATTAAACTATGCCAAGATATAGGAATAGTAGAGAGATAACCTGGAAGCAACGAATACCAACAAAAGTTCTGATTAAGCCAAAGTCGGTGAACAGGGATGGGCAGCAACCCGCTACAGCAGCCCGCAATACCACGATCACCCGGCTTAATTCTAGGCCAGGTTGAACATGAGATCGCCTTGGTGATGTCGTGAGAGTCAGAATCGTGCATGGAGAGCGCCCACCATTTCCACGTACTCGTGGTCTTAACCCAAAAAGACACACAGGTAGAGTTTTCATTCTCCCAAATGCGAGATAGCACTGATTCAACAGGAAAGTGATCAAGATTTTCAAGCACCTCAGGTCTGACAAGCCGTTGATCGTCAAACAAAGTCCCTGGCAAAATGACAAAGTCGGAACCTTGGCCAAACAGACTATCCGACGACAGTCCTTGAAGCAGGTCGATCGACGGTGGCAGACCCTTGCTTGGCTTGTGATGAAAACGAAGAAGACGTGAATGAGAAAGCCCGTACCTCGGAGAGCTAACGACAGCCAAGATGGCTCGACAAAGGAGGAGACCAGCCAATCACGGTGAACACGTTCAATAGATAAAGGAAGGTGAAGCCCCAGTTCTTTCCACGACAGGATCTGATGATTCAAGAAATGGGACTTGACCACGTCACGAGACAGACGAGCAGCGTTCCTCGACGCCACAGCCTGCCTTGTCAAAGAGAGAGAGTCCGTAGCGATCACCGCCGGGTCAGAGTTAGGTCGTCTTGGCGCCAAAACTTGACTCTCAGTAAAGTAGGATATGTCCCGTTGCACCGTAATCTCTATTTTGTCAAACCAAAATTGATCAATAGAAAGTAAGTTACACATTGTAGCATCATACTCCTGTGAACGTGCTATGTCCCTCTCAAACTCTCGTTCCTGCTCTCTGGGACAAACGTAATCGGGCCCTGGATCGTGATAGTTATCAAAGTTATAATACTCGGGATCACAACTATCCAATGAACCAGACCTCTTAGTGCTTGGTGACCAAGCTTCGGTTGCAGCTAGATTAGCTTCTTCACTAGGACTAGGTGAATTCAAGCGGACAAGAAGACCTGAATCAATAGCATTATCTCCACGCACCAGCAACACCGGCAAGGCAAGAGTGCCAGGCGGTGTGCTGGAAGAAAGAGGGTTAGCAGATGAAGCAAAAAGTGAAATGACCAGATCAAGCTCTACATGCAAGCGCACTCCTTCACGATTAACAACACTTCTAGTAATCGACACATGAGACGCCATAGCCTGAAACATAAGCAACGAGCAAGCATGGAGAGAACTCAACACTAAGCAAATACACTGAAGGGTGGCGGGCTTCCGCCATCTTTATAAGACACCGAGGAGCTCTTAATCTTAACCCTTAAACGCCCAGTAGCCCGTTTCGGGCTTTTGGGTTTACAAAAATCTGAATAACTTTTTGCATTCTCCATGGAATTGTGTGAAAAAAAAATATAGTGTTCTTGGGCACCTGGCACACCAAGATTCATTGCCCGATTGCCTCGGATCTGCCAAGTTGCAAAGAGGTCTCATCACGCAAGCAGGGGGGTCACGATTTGATAAAGGTAATTCTCGTTGTTTCATTCTTCACACGTGTGTGAGAGAGGGAGAATTTTCCCAGGTTTGACCAAGTGGCAACATCACATGCATTGGCCAAATTGGATACTTTTTGGCTTGTTGGATGAGGGATCTCAAGAGGATGAAACCCTGCTAATTTCGCCTCAATCCCATTTGATCCCGTCACTCAAATCTTTAGAAAATTACCAAAAATGGATATGTTTCTCAAAAGGGCCCCAATAATGGGGCCCACTTTCAACGGTGGCATTTTGTGGATCTGGGGCTGATTGGCCTCAAATTCAGCAGGTGGATGCAGGAGGAAGGTACGCACCTAAAGCGCGGTCAAGTTCTTTAAAAAGTTAATTTTCTGAAAGTTACACCTTTTTTTCACTTAAGGGGTCATGTTTTCTGAAAAAGTCAAACTATGGCACTGGGCATTTAAGGGTTAACCTAAGCACACCGTTTAAATGATCAAGGAAAATACCCGCCGCCTCCACTATAAAAGAAGTAGGAGGAATATTTGCCTATCCTCTCAAGTGTTCTTCAAAATAATAGGGGCAAGGCAAGAGGAGCGTGCATGCACGCGAGAGGAAGATCTCAACAAGCGAACTAACAGAAAATCATACACACATATCACAATTAGACAGCTTTACACATCTACATACACCAGGGTACATGAGCTGCCTGACACAAGGTCAGGCCGCCGCTTTATACAAACCCTAGCTGCATGCCTTCACGCCGCGTGGTGAGGCGTGACAGGCTGAGCCAACGGTGCCTCATCATATCCCTAGATCTATTGAATGGCCAAGATGCAGCCAAAAGCCATAACTAACCCTGGCTAGGGTACGATTGTAAGAGCTTTTAATGGTACTTACGCCAAAAAAATATACTATGAATGAGTATCACCGCTTTGGATGAATAAGGAGATTTCTAGATGAGGAGAGATCTGGCCATTACAAGTCATTACATCGGTCAAATTAATATCAAATGAAACAAGCCTCAAATTGCAATGGGCTCCCTTGCTTTGGCAAAACATAAGAGGGAGGGAAAACTAGAGAGCATGGTTCAGCACACCACAACAATCGGAGGCTTGTCAGGGTGTAAGGTCCTTTGACCACATTTTCTCCATTGATTTAGACAGCCAATAAATGTTCATCTATTCATAAAACTTGAATATAGCCCATCTATCTAGACGTTGTTCTCATAAGTCGTTGCTAGTAGTGCGGAACAACACAAAGCCTAGTTGAAGCTCACCCTCTTTAAGAAGAGAAAAGCACATCGGCTGGTAGCTCAGCTGTTAAGTGCATAGTGTGTCACCCTCGTGGTTCAGGGTTCAAATCCGCCGCCCTGCCCCGTATGTGGATTGTTTGCGGCGGCCTGCCTGTGTGTAGTGCGTCTTGTGTGTCTCATGGCCTTTAGATGGAAGGGGGCTATTTGTCCCCCTCCTCAAGGGCCTGAAATTGTGGGCAGTGGGTCCCAGGTTTCCTTTAACTAAGGAAAAAGAATAAAACCTGCACTGTCATACAGATTGAAGTCTTCAGCCATCTATAAGGAGGAAGAGGAAGACTCTTGCCATAGCAAGCGTAACTTAGGGTATCGCCTCATCCCAAAGGGCTTTGCCTTCTGTTTGGAAGGTGGACACCACTCGTGGGTCGGGTGTAGAGCCATTAGGATATCAACCGGATGCATACCCGGCCCCATTGTTTGTTTTGTTTTTCGGAAAATGGATCAATGACCCCTTGCTGGTCCCATCAGGCCTTGGTAGTATGTTGGGACTCCGGGCGGTTGCTCCCTTACTTGTTCAGACTTCACTAGTGTGGCCTTCGGCGTTGAGCACATAATTTATCACCATGTGTACCAAAAGACAAATGAATGGCCAATACTCCAGAAAAAATCCAATTTGCTATTTTTCATGAATTTCCAGTGACAAAATTAAAATACTTGAAATTTGATATCTCCCACACCGTGGATCCAAAAATTATGCAACTACCTCGATGCACCCCTACTCATTGAGGGCTTTCAAGCGGTATTAAGAACCCGCTTGCAGCCTGTTTGGGAGATCACAACATACCAATGTGCATACAAACAAACAATTAAAACAATCAAACTACCTTCCTTAATATATTGATGGCACCAAGGTCATTTTTTCCTTCGTTATCAACCCATTTGGATATCGAAAGAAATAAAAATCCATGTTTGTCATAATATTCCATATGTTGAAATGAAATTTTCAAAATAAAATAAAAATTCGACATATGATTGTTGAACTTGCCCAAGGTCTACGGTACATGGGCAACCAAAGACATAATCTGCTTGGGCCTACTTTATACCCTACCAAACCTTGCATGATGTGCTCCGCTCAACCCCAAATAGATATATGGCCGCTTCTTCTCCTACATTGCAAACACCCAATGCTACATGGTCTCCAAATATCTAGACATAATCAAGGAGTTTGGCAACTCCAAAAACTACTTTTATCACACCCTACATCCAGATGGTTCAACCTCTGCAATGCTGATATATTCTAAGGTAAACCACCGGACTACACAATCCCCTTAGACTCCTACCATGCAGGAGGGTTGATAGAACTTTAGCACAGCTCACATGAGCCCAAAAAATGGAGGTGTGAGCACAAAAAACAGCAAAAGGATACCGATGTTTCCACCGAAATAGATTATGAAGGACAAACATAGGGTTCATACATGCGAGTAGGCTCTTTTACTGTATATTTACAAGTTCCTAGTTCCATATAATTATAAATTTGGTATTCTGCAAAAGAATAACATGATACGGAAAACAAAGTCAAAATACCAACAGCACCAAAAAACACAAATATCAAACAGTTCATATAATAAGACACACCATAAGTTTCGCAAAGTGAAATAAATCAAGAATCTAGATTTTCCAAGATTGTATTAAGGAAAAAGTGGATGAAATCATCATTGACGAGGTGTCACTTGATGTCAGGTTGATTGATTTTGCTAATGAAACTTTAAGCGATTGTTACGGTAGGTCATTATCCAATAGTTTCATGGATGAAACAAAATGAACTATGAATACTTTTGCACATTGGGGACTGCTATGAGTGACAACATCACATGATAGAAAATGCAACAATTAATCACAGAGCATGGTTTAAGGAATTGGAAAATTCCCAAAGCCCTGGCTGCATGGCTTGAAATTTCGAAAAGTTTCACATTTCATCTGGCATGAACACATTTTAGTTTTTTGGAAAGATTCTTGGAATTTTTGGTATATCCTCTTCTGCTCACATGAACAGGACTTGTCCAGGTGTGAGCCTTCCCACATGCTATCCAACCTCCCATGCACATGGCTCAGGAATGCAATATGTATAGGGTAATGCCCTGAGTGGAGGGCATTCCTGGATTTAAGGGCCTGACCCCAGGGCGGGCATTACCCTGCGTAAAGAAATGATTTCCTTATCTTTTCATCCTTCCTTTATGGCAAAGGAAACCATCAAAAATAGAAAACAACAAAATATGTTGTCCACAACAATTGTGCAGGCTCATGTGTCCATTGTTGCATATGATAGCATGATGTGTGCTTCTGTGTAACACAAATACTCCTGCAAATCCATGCTTTGATGTAAGTGCTTGAGAAACAAAGACTATCAGAGAAAAAGAGATGAGGCAATGTAAAGGCAGAAAATTTGAGCATCGAGGAGGGCAGACTTACTTACAGGTCATGAACTCGTCAATGGCACAATCCGCGGATGGATCAGAAATAGGCTCGGTCTCACGCTGATTAAGCTGTTCCTCCCCTAACTACTACTCCTATAGCAAGGGGAGCAATGAAAAGGTCCTCATCACCCTCCGTTGCAAACACATGACGATCTACTGCTTCGCATGCGTGCAGAGTTGCTCCTACTCCAAAAAGATGAAAGAGATGAAATGGATGCACTACACATATTTTAGTAGAGCACTCTAAAATACACACAAAGAGACATGGAGATGAACAAAGGGAAATAGTCAATTCTGAAGGCACAATGTACCTATCTAAGCTGTCAAGTCAACAACACGAGATGCATAAGGACTGCATGCCTCTATAAGAATCTGCATAAGAGCATGACTCTTTTCTCTAGCACCCCGCCAAGGAGATCCATCAGACCTCTTCAGGCTGCATTTCTGTGTGATGGGATTGAAAAGCAAATCTTGCTCGACAGGCTCAACGTGCACGTCAATGAACTCCCCATCTGACCGCAACTGAAATGGTTGAGATGAACTTGCCATCACTATTTTGGTCAACAAGACGACCTGAAACAAAGCCGTCTGCAAACCACAATACTAACATTGAGCAGAATGAAATTTCCATAAGTACAACATGCGAGTGATAGTTCTGAAACATCCATTATCAATAGAATAACAGTAAGCATGTTGCAAACATGAAAGAACTCCCCATGCGGTCTTTGCGGTCCGCATTGGTTAGAGGCATCGAATTTGCAATGTACCATGTTTTGAACACCTGGAACCCACCGGCCTTAAGATATTTTGCCAATGTTTTAGTGGAGTCCTTGCTGATGGATTGCAAGCAAAGGAGTGCTCTATCATCAGCAACGAAGTTGTTACAAAATGCAAAGGCCCAAGAACAGAATTTCTCATCCGCCACATTCCAAGCAGGAACTCCATTTGAAGGCAATATGCCAGGGACAGCAAGACCCTCCGGTACATCTACAATGACAAGGTCAGCCGCAAAGGGGCTTTTTGTGCCATAGACAATGGACTCCTTGCCAGCCGACACCTACAAACAATGGCACCCAGATATTTAGCAAACAACACAACAATATATGGGCAACCCAAGAACTACAGAAACAGTTGACTTGAAATTCTTTGATGGAGGTGTCTTACAGCAGTAAGGAAAGCCTTGATGTTGCTGAAGGTGTCACTGCCGATGACTTCAAGCGCGAACCCATCATGGACAAAAAAAACTCTCGCAAACAATTTTCTGCTGCCTGTTAGTACGAAGTATCCCGGAAGGATGGACAACAGCATCATATGGATGCCCCAGCAATACTTTTTTTTTTTTTTTTGTTACTCTGTGGACGAGGTAATGCATGATGGGAGGGGCCAGACTGCACAGGCAGCGGTCCAACAACTTCTTTGGCTTGGGGCTCACAACAGGTGCGGACTCTCTAGCGTGCAAAGCTTCCAAGCGCGATTCAAAAACCTCTTGAGAGGTTGCTCAACTGTGTTGAGACACAGATCTGACAGGTGTACATTGATCGGAGGAGTGGTACCTATGTTGTCTAACATGAAGGAAATGTTGCCTCAAGCATGTTGGTTTCTAGCATTGGAGCATGCAAATGAAGTTCTATTAATAGAAAGTGGTAGGTGCAACATGTCATGATCGTTAGTTGCTGCAGACGGGGATTTAGAGAGTTGGGTATGGGTTATTTGGAGCTGGATCAGATTTGTATCTATCCGGGTAACTTCTTGATCTGAAGCTTGAAATGGTGTGGGGTGTGGTGTGAATGTGGCATAGATCGATAAAGGTTGCAATGGCGGAAACAAATCAGGGTACGGTGCCGGGGCTGGCACTGCTGGGAGCTGGATTGTTTGCTAGCACACAATACGTTCCGACTTTAGGAGATTTGGCTCATCTCGTTTCTCTCAAAATCATTTGGAGTCGCTCGAAGGTGGTGCTCTTACTGTTGACGTTTATCAATCTGGGTCAAAACTTGCTATGCATTGTGCTGCTTATTTGCAGCTTTAAAAGCACTCCCCTGTTTTCATAAGAATGCGTCTTTTTCCTCTATTTGGAAGTTTCCATTTGCAGAGAATGTACTCATAAGACGTTGTTTGCCGCAGCCTTGTGGCCATTGACCCCGCGCTCAGTTTGAGCGGAACACAAAGGGACAGAAACTACCTTTGTCAGGGGCTGACGCCGGTAGTATGACTTGCCTTGGAACAGACTATAATCCGAGTTTTCCAGATACCTCTAGAAATCCCTTCACACAAGCATCAATCTGCTGTGTGTGGTTTGCTCAATAACTAGGCCCCAAAAGGGCCTGGGCTTTTGGGTCAGCCTATGGGACTTTCAAAGTTGGTAAACAGAGGTTCAGGCAGAATTCCCTTGATGGATTTGAAGAGGGCGTCTCTGATATGAGAGTACCCAGGACAATGAATCAGAAAACGAATATTTTCTTCAGGTTGCCCACGCAACGGGCAATTGCAATCCCTCTCTCCTCTCTGCATGAGTTTGCTGTTCAAAAGTAGGCTTCCTGCCATGAGTTTAGATTTCAGTCTAGTGCCGAGGGTGGGTAAACCCTTGAGGTCATCCATGATGGCCTCTCCCACGTCACAGACTGGAAACAAGTTCAGGGAAGTTTTCTGCCTAACTTCATATTCGTCAGACAATTTTCTGGCAACAGACATGGCTTTGGACACACTAGCCTCTAAGTCAGATTTATCCAGCAGGGACAAGACTTGCGTGCTTAGACTCAGATCCTTGAGAATCTCTTCTACTCTCTTCCACCATGACTTAGCCTGTTTGACAGGGGATCCTGCTTCCAAGATATAGAGTCGATTAACTTAGGATATCTGATATTAGACATACATTGCAGCTGATCCCACCATCTGACCTTGAGTTCATCTATTTGGGAGCTTAAGGAAGGGATGCCAAACTCACCCCGAACAGCCACGTTGGCTGTTCTAGAGCACGCTGACATGCACTCCTTAAGCACCCCCACTTGAATGGATTCTAGAGACTTAGCCTGGTTGGAGTTATCAACCCATACTGCAGATGTGTACTCCAAGGCAGCCCTAATAACGCGGCAAAGCATGGTTTTTTTTACTTGAGAGTTCATCCCTCTGCAGTGGAAAAATTTAGTGAGACCCAGCGCTTTGCGCTTGCCAGGTTGAACAACTTTTTGAATATGTGCATCTATTTGCAGACAGAGAGACAGAGAGAGAAAGAGGATAGTGCTTTATATGCTTCTCGCGGCCATATATCGCGCAGGATTCACAACCTTCCAGTTGACAGATCTGTGTGTGGAATTCAACAATGTGATTTAATCAATACTTCAAAAGAATTATTTGTTCAACACCAGGAAGCTGCTCTGGAGGGGTTGCAACTAGCCAAAGCGTATGCACCCGATGCAGAAGCAAAGTGGGGGCCTGAGGGTTTAGAGGCCATATTCCAGGACAGGACAATCCATGCAGTTGCTGTGGTTCTGCCAGCTCAAGCCCAGGTAGGCTCCTCTCCCACATGAAGGGTGAAGACTCCAGATCCCTAATCTGGACTCGTGCTTGCACTCTGAATTTAGTCTTGGAATGGATATAATTCACTCTCGAAAGCAGCAGGAGGTATACAACTATGGCCAGTCTTCTCTAAATCAGTGTCATGTTTATGTGACCAATTACACACCTGGTTCTTCTCTGTGCAGCTGGATGTTGTGCTGCAAGCGCTCCAAGCAGGGAAGCATGTAATACAAGGTGAGGGCCATTGCAGATGGGGGGACAAAGGCATAGCTGTCAGGGAACACAGCAATTCATTCAATGTTTTATAATGTGGGATTTTCATAATGTCAGATTACAGCTTGTGGAACTCAATACTTTTATATTTTCACTCTTAGAAAATGGAATGTTGACCTATAGGAGAGTAGGTGCAGAGGTATTAGCATATGGGGTGAACGTTGAGACAGAACTATATGTTGGTATCTGCTGTAGTATGGAAATTCTGCCAAGCATGGTTGTGAACCCAACGTTTGACATTCCTTTATGGTGTCTATCCACACATCGTATGCATGGTACAGTGTATTGGGCTAATTTAAACTGGTCTGTCTGCATGGCTGTGGGCGGGAGTGAAGAGAAGCCTGTGGGTCCAAGTAAGTCTGAACACCCTGTCTTGTTGTTGCTAAAGCTTAAGTTGATCAAGGTTCACAAAGTGTCGACGCTGTGTAAGCTTATCATGTTGGCGACCTTTCCTCTTCTGCTTTGGTGGATGCCTTACCCCTCCTGGGCTCAGTTATATCTGTGCTTGTACATCTCTCTGCGCTTTTTAATTTCTCAGTTGTTGATGCCTTGCTATTCATACTACTCTGCCATTTTCCAGTTTTTTCCCCTTCATGTGTCCTACTTACAGCTTCCATGCATGCAGCTGTTGAGGTGCTAAACGCCTGGTCAGCATATCTGACCCTTTTTCCAGTTCTTGTCCCTTCATGCTTCGTACTGCTCCATCCGTGCAGCTGTTGAGGAAGTGCGAAAGACCTGGTCAGCATATCAGGCCCGTGCTGCGGATGGTGGCAAACTCCCAATTTGGGCAGTTGCGGAGAACTACCGTTTTGAGCCTGCACTGATAGAGGTGGTAAACTCTATCTGCTACCTAATGTGGTCTTCAAACACATCTTTTAGATCTATCAACACTAAGTTGTGTCCGGAAAATCTATCCATGAAGGAATGATAAAAACTTGTCTTTGTTCCAAAAGTTGTGTTGCGTATGGTGTGGAATAGTGATGCATGGAATGGTTAGCTAGAGTTTTCAACAAGTAGTCTAAACCAATATTTCATGTTGCATATTTCCTCACTGCCACCAGCTGACCGATATAAATTTAGACACCTAACACTGCCTTTGGATCAGCCAGACCTATGTGACAGTATTGTGGTTTGCCATTTCATGTGCATACTTCAGGAGCTCTCTTTATGTCGGTCTTTGTCCACTCTCCGCACAGCTGGCTTCCAACATTTTTTGGGTTGAACAGTCCCTCAGTGATGTTGTTGGGAATTACCTGGTTGGTACTAATCATGGGTCCTGTGGGAAGCAGGCAGCAAAGCTGGTGAAGGATGTCGGAAAAATGACTTCATTTCAGGTGACAGTCAATGCTCCTATGAACAGCTCCAACCCTTACTTCTCGAGCACCTGGCGCCGTGATCCCGGTTTTAAGGTAGTACTCACATGTATGAACTGATTTGTAAATGAATTCCACTTCCCATGCACTCGTCTCATGAGAAAGTTGGAGAACCTTGTTCCAGTACCTTTTTGAAAGAACAATTTCAAGCATAATCAGGAGATGAAGGAGCATTTGAACTGCCTTTCAGGAATAAAGAAAGTATTTACTTGATCTCTCTATATACTAGTCCTCTAGTGAAGAACTGAAGTCTCGGCCATGTAAAACTGTGCAAGGATGCGCAGTTCTTAAATATTGATTCTTGGTTCTACCACAATACTGCCAAGCTCTGATGCTTGTAATTTGACCTTATGATTTGTAATAGCCTTGCATTCCATAAACAGCGCTGATGTTTCTGTGCATAAGACCATCCTTTGAGGGCTTTTGTGCATTGGTTGATGCAGGGTGGATTCATTTTGGATGGTGGAGTCCATTTTGTTGCAGGGCTACGCCTGGTACTGTCTATTTACTGTCATTATGATTTGTTTCTGTTCATTTAAATGGCTACATACAACACAGTTTATCAATTTGGCATATCTAATCAGATAGGTTTCTTGATAGCCTGAGCATGACCAAGTTGTCACAGATGGATTTAAAGCCCAGCTAAGTTTGATAATGAACCCATGTTATGGCAGCTTCAGTCAATTTTTCTCACCTTCTGCAAATAGAAACTGGAAAAAAGGAGAGAGAACGGTGGAGGCCCAAAGGGGCCTTTCGGGATGGACATTTTAGCTTAGTTTTTGGGGTCTATATCCAATAACAGGAAGCCTATGCCTTTGAGAGCAGCAAAAAGTTGTCCAGTATCTACAACTTGAGACCCTGGGCATGAGGTCAGGGATATTTCTTCTAGAGCCCCTGTGCCTTGGTTGGTCTTGGAGAGGATAAAACACTTTAGAACTTTAAGGGCTGTTTTGTTGTGGGTGTTTCGCTTGACAGATTGCGGGGTGTGAGGTTGCTTCAGTGTCAGCCACTGCCACACATGTTGATCCAACCTTGCCACCCCCTGATAATGTAAAAGCACTTCTGTAAGTAACAAAACGTGGGTTTTCCTCTTCTCAAATTAGTCATCGCAAGTGAGGATGTTGAACATTTCCTGGTTTGGGCCCAGTTTTCACCCAGATGTTTATATGCAATGACTAAGTGAGACTTTTAGTGATCCCCAGTCCTATCTAGCAGTGCTTACATCTAACCTTTTGCATGCTGCTTGCCGCCATACGGCTAAGGCATCATCACTGGAAGGGTGCATTAATGTCGTGGAATGATCAGCTACAAACAACGGAACAATCAGAAGATAGGTGCCACTAGAAATACTCATTAGGACTGTCTTTCAAGAGAAGATACATGATGGGTGGAATTCTTTTTGATAAAGTGCTTTATGTGTTCTGGATGTCGATTGGCCAGTCAGTTGTCGAATGGATGTGAAGGGCAGCTAGATGTTTCTTTCTCATCAACCTCACGCAAGGTTGCCTCCAACCCTTATGTAACTTTTTTGGAAAATGTGGACGTTGTTGGAAAAGCATAGGTGAGCATGTATCTGCCAGACCAGATGTTGTCACCCACTAACAATTGCACGTAACGCTGACTATGACATAAAATTGATCTCATTGTTCTACTGGGATACTCTGAAAACACATGCAAGGGCTTGTCATGTATTGAAATCCACTAGGGGAAGATAATTCTGCCCAACCCATAGCACTGATGGATATAATCCTATCATATGGACTCAAGCTGTAATTTAAGAACTGGTTGACTCATATAGTAGTACATGATGTAAATATCAGCATCACCATTATAGCCTCTCCCTCGCAAGATGTGATACATGTTGCTCGGGAATTGCAGAGCAGCAAAGAGAAATACTTATTAGAGTATGTGTTGTAGCTCTGTGGCCATGTATCCTGTGCCCAGTTTGGACAGGGACAATATAGGGTGAAACCCCGACATCTGTTTTGGGTTTATCTCTCCCCTCTCCTTTGTGGCTAAAATCTTCTTGTCCTCTGCCCTTCTTCTTACCCACTTCTCAGTCCGAATTGTATGCGGGGTCTATTGAAAGCAAAGTTTGCTGTTTATGGGTGTCCAGCCATGTCTCTGTATTTTGCATCTCTCTTTGTGACATCCAGGAAGAATATTTCTCAGTCCCAAAAGAAAATTTGATGTGCAGGTGAGCTGGAAGGTGGTGGGCTCCTCGGGCACAATGGAGGCTGAACGCTGTGTACAAGATGGGAAACATGGCTACAAAGTATGGCCCTTGCTTACCCCTTCTCCTTTGGTCAAGGTCGGGTAGTTTACGGGTACCAAAGAAGTGAAGACATGACCTTCTTTCAAGGTGTCCACACTATGTGATTCTTTGAATCTCCACATGGTATCTGTTTCCAGTGAGTCAATGTTTCTTCCAGATAGAATGTACTCATAAGACGTTGTTTGTTGTAGCCTTGTGGCCGTTGACCCCGGGCCCAGTTTGAGCGGAACACGAAGGGACAGAACCTACCTTTGTCAGGGGCTGACTCCGGTAGTAAGACTTACCTTGGAATAAACAATTCATCCGGGTTTCCCAGATATCCTCTAGAAATCCCTTTACACAAGCGTCAACCTGCTGTGTGTGGTTTGCCCAATAACTAGGCCCTAAAGGGCCTGAGCCTTTGGTTCAGCCTCGAGACTTTCAAAGTTGGTAAACAGAGGTACAGGCACAATTCCCTTGATAGATTTGAAGAGAGCGTCTCTCTGGTGAGAGAACCCCGGACAATGAATCAGAAAATGAATATTGTCTTCAGGTTGCCCGCACAACGGGCAATTGCACTCTCCCTTTCCTCTCTACTTCTGTTTGCTGTTCAAAGGTAGGCTTCCCGCCCTGAGTTTGAATTTCAGTCTAGTGCCGAGAGTGGGTAGACCCTTGAGGTCCTCCATGATGGCCTCCCCCATGTCACAGACTGGAAACAAGTTCAGGGAAGTTTTCTGTCTAACTTCATTCTTGCAGATAGAGCTCACTTTTGAGGTTGGGATGTGTTCTAAAGCTCTCATGGGAGAAGGCAGTAAAAGTCTTTCGAATGACGGTAAGTTTTTGGCTCTTGAATTGCAGGCTGTCTTCCACCCTGCAAGTGGGAGCCCGTCCGAATTTTTTGGGCCCTTCTCAGGTGTGCAAGAGGAGCTCCGAGCCTTTGTACTGGATGTGGCACACTCTGTGTTTGAGGTGAGGGCAGCTTATTCCATTCGACAATGGTTTGTATTTTCTTTTGATCCATCGAAACTCCCTTGTCGGAAATAATGTAGCCCAAACCACCTCTCCATCCCCTCCTGTCCTCTCCATCTCTCTATCGTACCCAGCAGATAATGACTGGCAGTCCAGCTATATTTGTCACAAGTACAGGACTAGAGGAACAGTCCTGGAAATTAACTTCACTGAACATTGAACCACTAAGCTGACTTAAGTGTTTTAGAATCTGATTTCAATAGCACTCTTGCTGTACAAATACATGAACAATTGTGAAGAAAACATTGTCTTACTGTGGCAATTCTGTAAAGGCTAATGTTTGCCACAATGCATCCTCTTTCATGTGGGCATGTACACTGGCACTGATGTATGGCCATAGCTGAAGGAACTTGTAACATGTTTTCTCATTAATTGATGAAGCTCAGTGCACTCTGCCCACCGTGTGGTTGGGGGAGAGTCTTCTAACCTCCTATGCCCTGAATGGCGGTGTTTGCTCAGGAAATCCCTGTTGGTGAAGCAGATAAACGGAGCTCAGTATTGGAAGCCTTGCACGATGTGGCTGTTATAGAGGCCATGCTGCAGTCTAGTGATAACAAAGGCATCCGCACTGTTGTACAAGTCGGACTCAGTGTGTAGCAGCTGCAAAGGTGTTTATCAGAGGTGATATTGGGAACTAGTTCCTGTCTGGTTTAAAATTAGTCATCTCTCTTGCTGTCAAGATTAGATCAAGCTTCGGATTCTATTCAATCTTTTAACAGAGATGAGTTTGAGGCAGAGATGTTCTCTGGTGTATCTTACTCCAAAGGCAACCCTTCAAGTTTTTGCAGGTTTTCTGAAGCAAAATCTGAACACACCAGTACATTTGCAATAATACTTGAACCAGTTTTACCCTCCCAAGGAAACCTGAGAACACTGTTCAGGTTGACCACACATGATTAGACCTTTCTTTTGGGGTCAGAATATTGATTCTTGATGAAATTTTAGTGCTCACTCTTGCTTGCGCAAGCTTATCAGTTTGTCTTTGTCTGTTCGTAAGAGCAGGAAAGATGGCAGATAGCATTGACAGTTTGCTCTCATAGCACTTCTCTTCCTGATCGGCAGTGTCATCATGATGGATTCATATACAACCACTGTCAACCACTGTCAGTATTTACAGTAAAAACATATTGAAAGCTGTGTACATGGATAGGATTGTGCTCAGGTGTATATGCTCGGATACATAGGGATTGCATTTTCAAGTCAGAGATTTGTACGGTCTTGATGCACCAGAGTTGGCCTTCTCCTTCTCTTGTTCAGTGTGCAAAAGGGGTTCATTCTTCAATCGTAACTGGGAAGATTCAGATGAGGATTTTCTTATCAGTGTAAGTTTGAGTAGTAAGGGAATATCTCACCGCTGGGAGTTCTTACCAGCAGGAAAGGTGAGATGTTACCATTATCTTCATTAGCGCAAGAGGGTATCATCCTTGTGGGGGTTCCTATTGAGAATGGTAAATCTTCATCTTTGCATGACACACATTCTTCGTTTAGATGTAGCTTCTTGCGAGGTACTGTTGCACCAGTGGGCAAAGTTTCAGTTGGTAGTGCATATCAGGTTTGCAGCGTGTTTCCTACAGTATGTCAAATATTCCTTGGTAGCATGGTTTACAGACCATTTTTCTCCCCTGTACCAAAAACATACTGTTGCTGCATTTTTATTTTTATTTTTATGTTAAGGGAAAGGGGACGGAGGCCCTTTTAATCAAATTAATTAAAATAAATGTTAACACCAGTGGAAAAAATAACCACTGAGGGAGGCCGTGAAGGGAACTTCCCCGTACTAAGCTTGAGTTTGTCATAGGAAAAAGAGAGATAGAAAACAAATCCAGGCGTTTACTCACCTAAAATCCGAGATCTGTGACATCAAATATTGCTATCTCCATAATGGAAGGAACAGACAGACACCTTGCTCCATTTTGGAACATACTGCATGCTACAAAAGTTTTAAATTTTATGATCCTGACCATACATGATGAAGGGGTTTGATCATGTCGAAAAATATCAGTCAGTGACACCCAAATTGGCAGACTACAATGAGGGGCTAAGGATGAAGCACCTTGTGCAATGCACAACCAATACTAAGCCTGAGTTTGTCCTAGGAAAAAGAGAGATAGAAAACAAATCCAGGCGTTTACTCACCTAAATCCGAGATCTGTGACATCAAATATGCTATCTCCATAATGGAAGGAAAAGCCTACAAGCGGAGCCAACAAAAACAACCTGCAGTAACCAGTCCACAGCCCAATATAGCACCCCCCATGTCTATAGCTATCCAATATCCTTCAACATAGGAAGGGTGCTTCAGGGTTCAGCAAGCTCCCATTCAAGTAAATCATCAACAAATGATACATAATACTAACTTACAAAATCACTAGTCACTCATTAAATCACTACTACTAAGGAGTCATATCCTTTTCTTTTCTTTTTTAATCCATTAACTTCCATGAAAATGTCTCAAACAATAATTATTAACGTTTTGTGAAACATTTCAGACATATACACCAAAAGACCCACTTGGAGCCTACCACAGTCCCATCATCCATAAATATAGGATGCTAATGCCATACCTGGACAAGGTAGTAAAATATGCAGAGCCCCTCTGGAATCTGGATCTTTTGCTGCTCTGGACATCAAGCAAAGAGCCAATACGTTGTGAAGGAGATGTGCTCATTTCCCATCACAATCTCCAGCTCTTGTCGGCCTATTCTATCAGGGCAATGGATAGGTTTAAGCACCTTCATTATTAAGCACTTATACCTTGAGGTTTGAACCCTTGACTCTTGAGGCTTTGAACCGTTCATTATTAAGCACGTATACCTTGAGGCTTGAACCCTTCATTATCAAACTTAGACTTTCATTTGCAAGTTTCTTTTCTTTTGAGCCCTTCATGATGAAAGGTTCAGATTTTGTCTGGCCTTTCTTTTGAAGGGCCCTGATTTTTTTTCCCTTCATATGGAGCATTTTTGCAAGTTGAAGGGGGTCGCAGTCTTCAAAAATAGACACTGGCCATGTGAGTGATTCAGAGTTTGCACATGGTACTTCCCTCAATGGCCTGCATGAATCACGAGTTTGCCTAAGGGCGAAGCATGTCAGTGGGTTCTTCACTCCCTTGTGATGCTTTCCAGCATCCTAGCAAGCTTGCAACAAAATGATTTCATGCACAGATTCCCTTACTTGGAGGTAGCCTATTGGACATGACGTTGCCTTTGCAGGGAACTAGAGCTCCTTCCTAGACCCATTGACCCGGCACCCAATCATTGAATGCGTCTTGAGTCATCGTTATTCAAATCCCGATTGCCATATCAGGATTGAGAGAGGAAGGAGATGCGAGGCCTTAACTCTCTGACACCCCAACCGGCAGCCATACAGACAATAGTACCTTTAATCTATTCTATATTTACTGCGCCCCGTACCCTGATGAGACTGGTCAGATCTGCAGCACTGAACGTTCCAAGCCTGCCTCCGATCCTTTAGCCTAACCAGAGTTAATTATCAACTACCAGGGCTGCTGATAAACTGAATTTCAAAATGGCCCAAGGATGGAATTTTGTTGCCATGGGTGTAAAACCGGATTCTGCAATGGGGGGTTTATTCCCCTCCTATGCGGGATAGTGCTAACAAGGGATGTAAGCTAGGTAAAGTTTGCAAGCCAGGAAGGGAGGATCTTCTTATGAGGACGTCAGATCTCACGCATCAACTCTTAGTTCATCCAGGCACACTGCATCCATCCACCTCACACACTTCGTACACCAGAGATTAACACTAGAAACATACACCCGCCGCCTAGGTTTGCAACCGATCCCCTTGCCTAAGATTACATCACCACCGGATGGCACATCCTGATTGGTCCGCTAGATTACTACCAGATGCCTATCCAGATAGGATGACACATAAGCTAACTTATAGATAGGGTAGCTGTTAACATAAGACAATCCTTAGTTTATAAATAGATCCGCCAACATGTCTTCAACCCTACCTTTTCATAACGGTCATTCATCCACGTTTATCATCTCCGTTCATCCAGGGTCCAATAATAAGGTAGGTGGGAATCTAGTCTTTATATATGTAAAACCTCCTGGCGCACAGAGGAGTGAGCTCCAGCGAGCTATCTAACAAAACACAATGCTCTCAAGAGAGTAGTGCTGCTCAAAATAACACTGAGATGGGATGAAAAAACCTCGACAAGAAAAACCTTGCTCTGCAAAGTGAGCGAAGGACAAAACCTTGCCGGGGAAAAACCCCACCTCATGGTGTGTGCTATGTGAGATCTACAAAGGAACAGTGAAAGTAACCCAAAGGCGAAAGTCCAATCTAGAAAAGAGTAGGACTAGTCAGCTATGGTATCCGAGTCAAGACGAACACGCTTTCTCGGGGTCAAAACCACATGGCAATTTTCGACGTTGATGCAGGTTAAGTCAAACTGCAGCTTAGAAGGGACGAGTTGAGAAACATGAACAGTCCCTGCAATCTCCGTCGTAGAAGAATGTTGGGGAAGAAGACGATACTGGCGGCCAGGCAAAATAGCATGAATCAAGTATAGACCATCGATGCGCATCTTAGACTTGGTAGCCTGTTTGCCAGGCTGCAAACGAACACACACAGTTTGTCCTAGAGAAAAAATTTCAGAATAAACAACACGCCGATTGTAGTTCCTAGCCTGAACAACCTGAGAGACCTGAATATTATGTTGAACATCTTCTAGCAAACGCAAACGATAGGAAGTGAGTTGAGTGAGGAAGTCTTTCCATATGACGGGCTCCTCCACCTGAGTATGTAACACAGGAACATGAAGCGGGGTGCGGGCCTTGCGACCATACAATAATTCAAATGGTGAATAACGAATACTGACATGTACAGAGGTCCTATAAGTAAAAATGAGAATAGGCAGAGTAACATCCTACTCCTCAGTGGGAAAAGCTTGCGTGTGAGCCTGGCCGCGTGAGCGCGTGAGCCCAGCCAGGCTCACGCCACGTCAGCAAGGTTTCCCACGTGCAGGACCTATTTCTGCGGATGCCACCTATTTCCGCGGAACTGTAGGCGACTACCACGCCCCAGATTTGCCAACTTTATTTTCGAGAAGTCTCCTCCCTCATCCAAATCTTGGTCGGATGAGAAATCACGGGTGGTTTGTGGATGGTTTTTGTCCACGGGCACAGGATATTTCAGAGAGTACAATGTCCTGTTGCGGAATGAACACGAAGGAGAATGAGTTTGTTTTAACGAAGTTCATTCCCCCCAATTCACATCCACTTTTCATTGATAGACGTTCTCCAGACAAACACCAAGAAATCCCTAAAGCGTCTTTGCGGTTTATGAAAAAACATGGTGCAGAACAGGTTGGCAAGACTTGCAATGCAAGACACGAAACGAAGAACAACAAGGCCAGCAACCATACAAAATGCAAAAAATAGTCCTAAAAAAAGGATGTTTTCCTTTCTCAAATCAAGGTTGCGTCAACGCAAGGTTGATTTACATCCAAAAAATAAAATAAAATAACTTTCATTTCTCAAATCAAGATTGCGTCAACGCAAGGTTGATTTGCATCACCCCCCTTGGAAGGAAAATTAAAAAAAACTTCAAAAAATGATGCTTTCATTTCTCAAATCAAGGTTGCGTCAACGCAAGGTTGATTGCATCACCCCTAGGGAGGGGAAAAAAACAAAAATAAAAACAAAAGCAAAAAATAAATCTTCAAAAAATGATGCTTTCATTTCTCAAATCAAGGTTGCGTCAACGCAAGGTTGATTTTCATGAACCCCCCCAGGGAGGGAAAATAAAATAAAATAAATGAAGTCGTATGTCTGTCGCTGTATGTCATGTTATCAATCGTGTTGTGCGCGTGTCTACCATTTGTTGCATTCATTCCTCAAACTCATTTGTTCATTTGCGAACACATCAAGTCGCACTCAAATGAACATTCTCGAAATCAACCTCATGTTAACACAAGGTTCATTTCAAGTTCTCTGAAATCAACCTTGTGTTAACACAAGGTTGATCTCTGCGGACGCCCTAAACCCTTAACCCATCTCACCTTCAGATGGTGAAATCCCACAGTTATTTGCTCCACGGTTATAGGCCCATCATCTTTGTGGTGACGTGGCATGATATTGGGTGGGCTCACGCCACATCAACACCAACGCCACGTCAGCGCTGTGAGCATAGGCTCACGCCACATCACCATTGTGTGAGCATACGCTCACACGTCAAGCTCACGCGGTAGCGTCGCTGCTCCTCAGTGAATGCACCGTTCTTCTCTAATAACTGGTACATCGTCTTGTTGAACCTTTCAGTAAGCCCGTTGCATTGGGGATTGTAGGGAGCAGTCAAGCGATGCTTGACATCTAGATTAAAACACACAACCTCCATCAACTGGTTGCAAAATTCAGTACCCTGGTCAGTGAGAATTTCAAGGGGACAACCATGGCGTAACAAAATTTCATCAAAAAAGAATTGAACTGCCTCATCGCTATTCTTAGCAACCAACGGTCAAATCTCTACCCACTTAGACAGGTAATCAGTAGCCACACTAATGTAACTATTGCTCTTAGTCGTAGTTTTAAGAGGACCAACAAAATCAAGACCAACCCTGGCAAACATTTCAGTGACAAGTATTGGTTGGAGTTTAAGAGGAGCCATGGTTCTAGGCAGCAAGGTCTTGGACTTACATGGAACACACTTAGCAATAAAATCCGTCACATCCCTAGTTAACCCCTTCCAGTGGTATTTTTCCTGGAGTCTTTTGACAATTTTGTCAACACCCAAATGACCAGCATAGAGAGAGCTATGGTAAAGCTTAAGCAACGATAGCATAAAACTCTTGGTAGGGACCTGTAGATGCATATATTGGTACAATTTTCTTTTCAGATCGTTTTTTATCATAAGACAAGCGGTTTCGGCTTTGTACTGTCAAAACATGATAGTTTGTTCGTTGTCTGAAAATCGTTGGTAAAGCACGTAGGAAATTAGACAGTGTCTGCGACGACCATGAAGAGGAACTTTGGCGTCAAGATGACCGTAGGAAGCTGCATCGACAGCATATTAGGCTGCCAATTCGGTAACAAAAACGGCGAGTTAATCATGTTCAAACAATACAGGACGACTGTTCCAGTCCCAGATTGCAATCTCTCTTTTCTCCCGCCTTTCAAGTCCAGTAGGAACACACGGCGAGGAGCTTGGCAATTGGTGGAAGCGACATGTATAGCGATGAAATATCGCAACAAAGCAATTGGCCGCATCGGAATGACAGTAGGTCAGGGCGACTTCAAACGGCGAAGCGTGGACTTGTTAGCAGTGCGGGACAACTGGAGGGGACTCCGGACAACCTATGACTCAGTAACAGGGTCAAAGACCCAAGAGCCATCATCAGGGATTTGATTTCCAAATATATCACAAAATATGTGTGTAGAGAAAATACGACGAATGGCGAGAAGTGCAACTTCTTACCACTGATGAAGCTGAGAATTTACAGGCTGATTACGGGGTATACAATTGTAGTTTGTCACCAAGTTTGGTGATTTATGAAGCAGCGGGGCCAAATTATTGAGTCGATGGCACTCACAAGGCATATTATTTGCATTTCTACTACTTGGATGGATGAAAAATCCTGGAATTCGCCTTGAAGAGCTGGATGGATGAAATGACAACTCGCGCCAACTGGTCATCCAACTGGATGGATGAAAATACAGCTTTCATTTGCCTCTAAGACTTTTCATCCATATGGAATAGTATATTATAGATCCTCCAAGGAAATAATAGTTTAATAAATATTCTCCCTTAAACTAATAGGCACAACAACAGTATAAAAGAGGGGGCAAGGCTTCCCTTATTCTCATCTAGCTCATTTGCTTAGTTTCCTCTTGCTTGTTGTTGTAGTGTTTGCTAACTTTTGGCTTGAGGAGGGGCTAGATCCTAGGGAGTGGAGCTTGAAGCTCCCTAGTTAGGTAGGATTATTGTAAGCTAAGGCAAGTGACCTAGCTTTTGGGCCTTTGAGCCATTTTCATTTGTGAAGGAAGAGGGCAATTTTATGTGGAGGAAAGTGACTTGAGGACGAGTAGGAGGGGTTGGTATGGACTTATGGACGAGAGCCCAAATGAAGGCCGCATAGAGTACCATTACTTGAGTCGATAGAGCATCCCGAGCACTCTCGCATAGAAAGGTTGATCCCATCTTACCATTTCACCATTTGTGTATGTGATTCATTTATTTTCCAAGCAAAGCTTGAAATTGAAAATCTGATTTAGACTCTTCAAAAGAGGAGAGTGCATTGCGGAGTCCCATTATTTCATGTCTAGAAGTGACAAGGGAAAGACCCCCATAGTCTATTGGTAAAGGCACCAATAGAAGCTTGTATTTGAATTGTTGGAAGAAAGAATCTTTGTATTTGATTACTAATTTGAAATATAGCAGCCCTGGCAAAGCAAGCCAGCAAGCCATGGAGGCCTATGAGAGGGTGTGGTTTGTATTTTTTATCTTGGGGTTTGGGCGGGCTGATTTCGCTTGACAGCAGCTAAGCCCGGGAGGAGCCCGGGTGCTGCGCCTAGAGAGTAGGGACTCGATCACTAAAAGCGTGGAGGCAACCGTGGCCCAGTCACGACGTACAAGCGCGAGGCCCCAACGCTGACCTTAAGTCGTACTGAGATCAAGTACATCAGCTGCATGGCTCAGGCGTGAGGCCCTGAAGCGTGCGAGCAAGACGCGGGTCTTTAGCCGCTGGATAACCAAAAGTTGTGACGGACCGGTGGACGTTGGCGTTAACCGCAGCGGTCCACGGTTGGACCGCTACGCGCGGATCTGCACCCCGCCACGTGGCAGGGGCGTTTTACCCATCGGGCAATGCGTCTGCAAATTCCCTTAAGGGGGGGGGGTATTCTTACCTTTAGCTATTATATTCAATTTATACCCCTCTAAGGGTTTTGAGCCATTATCTAAGGCGCCAGTGGTAGATTAAATCTAGAATTTTGGGAGGACGTAGCATTGGAGGGGAGCGTTCTTAGGACTCCAAGAAGGAGCCAAGCGGGCCTGAGGGCAGTGAGCTAGAGGCGGAGACCTCGAAAGACAAGGGAGGGGAGAAAGTACTCGGTCCTAAAAACTCGGCTACAGTGAGCCTTTGTGTTAGAGCCCAAGGTAGACAGAGGGAAAGCGCACCAGCGCCTTAGAATAATGTAAAGAGGTGAAATCTGGCTTGGATCCACCAGTGGTTATTTTATTATTTACGCATGCATGTTCTGGACTAACAAATGTAGTGGCAGGGATGAGTCCTCAGTGAGATTCATTCATCCGATAGGGCCGCGGCAGTTCCCCGTGGCAAGGAACGGTTCCCGGGTGTTCCTCGGTTCTCATTGGGTTCCCAAGGGCATCTTTAGGCACCAAGGGTATTTTTGGATTCCCCACATGATTTCCCACATGGGAAGTATTTTTTCCGATTTTCTTAATTTCCTGTATTTTCCAACATTTCTGATTTGCGAAATTGCTTAATTAGAATAGATACACGTGTTGCTCGTTATAGCCTGCAGGGCGTTGATTAAACTGATTGAACTTGTTGAGTTGAGGGGCTTAGAACCACCCTATTAAACTGAGTGAACCAATTAGATGACGATAGGCATTTTGGCCACTCCTTTGCTAAAACAAAGTATTTAGGCACTGGGATAGGAAGTGTTGGCCCTTCCATTCAGAGGTGACTTGAACTCAAGCCCTCGGTGAAGAAGGGCATTGGGAGAGGACGATTTTCCCTCTCCTCCCTAGGCTCGGTAGGTGCCTTGTGAAGGGATTAAAACATGTCCCGGCTATAGGCGGCTCGGGGGCCTACGCGGTAGGAATTAGCCAATAAAACACAAAGACTTGGAAGGCAATTACTGAGTAGATTATAGGATACCGTAGGACTTAGAAATGCAAACTCGCCCTGTGAAGAGGATTACGTGATTTCTCTTTGCCGGTAGGACTTAGATAGTGATCATAGCCACCATGTACAACCACGGACCCCCTGCGCTAACCGCAGTTGGGTAGGCGGTTCAGTGAGCCCAACCTACACCGCAACTTACCTAGGCCCTCTAGACTACTATGCCGTCACCCTGACTGCGCGCGCTCAGGGCTCGTCAGGATCTCCACGACACTTTCTTGCCCATGAACAATACTAACCTTAAGCAACTTACCTTCATGCTCCCGATGAGAGGGGAGATGATAGTTTACTTGCCTGAGGGTATGGGAAGAGAGGCCCTGCATATGAGTGTTGGTCTTACACTTTTGGAGGAGGGCTTTGTGGAGAAGATCTTTCATGTCTGCAGCCACCATAGCCAGCCCTTAGGTTAGTGTGAGCATAGAGGGAGTGTCCGCCTTGGTGAACTCCATAGTAGGACAGAGCTCAACTGGTGAGTAAGGGTGACTTCATGAGAATACAGACAGGACAATGAAGCTCATAAGCAGGATCCCTATGGAGAGAGGTTTGGTCAAGAAGCTGGGCCAGGTAGCAGAAAACAGCAGGGCATCGAAGAAAAAATGGGAAGTATCATACCTGGAAGAAGACCTCTGTAACAGGGCAGTACTCTATGAATCCTCTAACCAGCAGCAAAAGAAATGAGATCCCACTCAGACAGGGGGAGTGGAAGGAACAATGGCAAATAGGGCCAACAGATCTGGACCATCAAAACCAGCAGTGGGCAAGCACTTAGCGAGATCATCCAAAGAAGCATAAGAAGTAGAAGACTTAGGCTCGCTGCGTGTAGGAGCATCAGCATTGTTGTTGGCCTTGTCTTTCTTGTATTGAATATCATATTCGAACATCTGAAGAGTTAAAGACCAACGAGCCAGGCAACCTGAGAGCTCATGCGGGGTCTTGAGAGCCTTTAAAGACAAATGATCAGTTTGAACAACAAATGGACACCCGTGTAGATACTGTCGGAAATGTTTCACCCAAAGATAACGACAAGTCCTTCTTTATCAGTAATGCTATAATTCTTTTCATGTTTGTCAAGCCGCGCGTGAGGCATAGGCCACCACATGCTCCCTACCATCTTGCTTTTGACACAGAATAGCTGAAACAGCCGGGTCAGAGGCATCAGTCTGAAGAATAAATGGTAGCGAGAAATCAGGAAAGACCAGAATGGGTGCACTAGTGAGAGCAATTTTTAGTTGCTCAAAAGCAGCGGTTTGAGACCACCCCCAATGAAAATGAATATCTTTGCATATTAACTTATTAAGCGTAGCGGCAATATGAGCAAAATGTTTAATGAAACGACGGTAGCAAGAGGCTATCCCAAGAAAGGCGCGGATACAAGTTTTGTCACGTAGAGTGGGATACTCCCACACGGCTTGGATCTTGGCTAGATCAGGGCTGATGCCTTTGGCAGAGAGAAGGTGCCCAAGAAAATGAAGCTCCGTCATGCATAGGTCACATTTTTTTGCTTTCACTTTCAAGCCAACTCCTCTAAGCCTGTAGAGTACCCGCTTCAGATCTAGCATGTGAGAATCAAAGTCGGCCGAGTAAACATTGATGTCATCTACATACACCAATGCACATTCCCAATGTAAGTTTCCTAGAACCACTGTTAACCGCTGGTTTATGACTTAGACAAAACAGGCTATCAGCACTACTGCCCATTTCCTAAGACATGCAACAGAGGTTGTCCGACGGTATGCTTTCAAAAACGATTACGAAGTAATCGTTTTAAGGATAGCTAAACCATGAACATCGTATGAATTCAATTCCCTGTAGACTGCTTAATCCTATTGATTAAGCTCAATTTACAGTCTCTTTGGTATGAAAGATCTTAGTCGAAAAGACTGAAGTCGTTAAGCAAATGGTAGTCAAGGCAAACAAGAACTATCCTGAGATGATATACATTCTCACCATCTCACGTTCTCTCATAATGCACATTCTCTCCATCTCACGTTCACTCTACACAGAGATACTTCGAATAGCATGGCTTTACTTCAGAGTTTGTCATATCATCACAAAAGTATATATTGAATCACTCTGAGTCCCTGAATACACACTGATCACTAATACTCATATTGCTCTCCTTCTAAGTTGCGCGCAACCTTTTTATACTATGTTCAAAAGAGTCGTTACAGTCTGCGGTCGTTAATGACCGTTTGCCTAACTACCTACGCAACCTAAAAGGTTTGCTAAAAACGTGGTCGTGAGCCATAGTGGTAAATGGTCCACTACTCTCTCTATTAGTTAAAGCCAATGCTAACGTGGCCGTGCCCACGGTTACTACACTACCCACTACTGCTCTCGTGATAATGTACCATTGTTCCGCCATTTGCTAAGTACCGCGTACTTAGCCGTTTTTGCCCGTGACCAGTTAGTGTACATCCATCACTACCCAGTATGTCCCGTTGTGACCCTCGCTGTCTGGCCCTCGTAGCATAGCCATTATCATTTATTCCCCCCCCTCTTTTGAAATTGTGTCCGCACAATTTCGTCAGTTCCTGTGCTTGTTGTATATCTTGGGCATGTAAGGTGGTGGCATGCCTGTCTGCGGGGTAGGAAGTGCGTCCCAGTATTGTCGTGGTGACAACTTCTTGTTCATGTTGTCGTCACTGTCTGGTTGCTCCTTTGGTTCATGAGTGGGCCAGCTTTCGTCATCAGGGTGTTCTGCTACTCCGTCCCCACGTACCATATTGATTTTGGTGGTCAAGGTTTCTCGGTAGGTTTGCAGCTCCTCCTTGGTCCAGGGTATAATGTGTTTAGTCGTCCTGCTGCCCATTAACCAGTTAACAGCTTGGATCCCTATTTCTCTGAAAGGGTGGTCTCTGTCCAAGACCAATGGTGAAAAGTGGTCCTTCGCCTGGCACCATGCTTCAGCATAGAGTGGTCTATTCATATATGGTGAAGTGCCTGCGACTCTCTCTGGTGGCTGGAATTTGGGTAATTCCCAATTAGTATCTTTTTCAATACTCTCATAGCGCTGCCAGGTTCCCCTCATTATCACGAACATTCGGTACAAGTAACTGCCAATATAGAAACTTGGGCAGCCCATTACAATGTCTACTGCTGGGGTAGGAGTAATCAACGACGCTACCGCGTGAGCCTGGCGCGTGAGCCTGGCGCGTGAGCGTGTGAGTGTACGCTCACACAATGATGACATGGCGTGAGCCTACGCTCACGCTGCTGACATGGCGCTGATGCTGACGTGGCGTGAGCCTGGTCCAGGTCATGCCACGTCACCACAAAGAAGGTGGGCCTATAACCGTGGAGCCCCCAACTGCTGATTTCACCACATGAAGGTGAAACGGATGAAGGGTTTTGGGCTTTCCTGGAGTTCAACCTTCTGTTAACAGGAGCTTCATTTCGTAGAACTGAAATGAACCTCGTGTCGACACAAGGGGGATTTGGAGAACTTCAACAAAACCTCGTGTTAACACGAGGTTGTTTTCCTGGAACAAAAATGAACTTCGTGTTGACACGATGTTGTTTTCTGAGAACAAAAATCATCCTTGTGTCAACACAAGGAAGATTTGGAGAACTTCAAGTAAACCTCATGTTGAGACGAGGTTGATTTGATCATCTGTCTATCTGAAGGTAGTTTCTTGTGTTTGCTAATGAAAAGAGAATGACAAACCAATGCGACAAATGCATTGACCCACGCATAGCAAAGATGTTAGACGACATACATTGAGAGTCACTGGACTTGAACAGTCATTCCATTACAAGTTGTAGTCAAGGTAAACACAGATTTTTATGGGCTTGTATCCCGCTGTAGAAGTGTGTTGACTTCGTTGAAACTCACAGTGGCTTGGTGAATGAAGAAGTCGCGCTTTGGATCACAAACCATCCTTCTCAAGAAGACGAAGTAAAGGTGTTTGCACGGTATGAACTTCCCTCTCTTTCTCAAACTACTTGAAAGCATACCAACAAAATCAGGACATGTACAATTGGGAAAATTGGAAACAATGATTTCGTACGTCCTGTCCTGCAGCGCAGATGCGGATGAGATCATGGTGAAGACCCGACCATACCGTGGATCAGGCACTTCCATTGTTCCCGCAATACGAGCGTGAAGCATTCTGGCGGACTCAATTTTGCCGTAGTGTTCTGCGGTTGGAGGGAATCATCGAACCAGCTTCCCATTCCGTCTGGTTGGCCACAAGTGAGCGTCAGGCGGAGGTACCCGTGAACCGCTTCCACTTGAAGCACCTTCACGTGCAATGGAATGTCTGGCTAGGGAGAAACCCGCCTCTTCCAGCATTGCGATCTCTCGGTGAGTGAGACCTGTGCCCATCTTCACAGGCCACACGGTTGGTGGAGTAGGCTTCCTTACCACGGAAGGCCTCACTGTACCATGCACACATCTCCCACAATCGTCAGCGCAGAACCAGAACTTGTGGTTCTTTGCCTCGCCTTGTCCGTAAGGGAGAAACAAACCCGTGAATGTAGGAGCTGTAGTGCGTTCTTTCCCTCTGGAGATTAATGATGTACATTTTTCATGATTGGTGGCCCTGATCGCCGTGCATTTCACACGAGATCCAGCACTTGTGCGTTCTATATGCCAAACCTCGTCCAAGCCCATGGACTCGATTATATGCGGCACCACGTTCTGGTCTTCAACCATTGCAGTGACAATGCTTGATGCAGGGGTCCGGTCTGGGGCAGAGTAGCCCTCACCTGTGGATGTTCCGCAATTCCATCTCTGATCCAAGGGAACACGTGGCGTCGAGAAGTTCACCCTGTCCGCCCTATGGGAATCTGCATCCGATCCCGGAGGGGTGTCCAATTTCCGTTTGCAAGACCCGAATCTCTCTTCGCCTTCCAGATGGGGAACTCTTCCCACGAGAGGGGTGCCATCTGCACATATGCTCACTGCCCGCACTATTTTGCTGGGATCCCCTGATCTTCCAGCTGCCCGCAACATCAACTCGCTCCTGGAGGCACTCTCCATTGTGTGGCTGGTGCAGTATGCGAAGGTTTCTGGAACACGTACTTGAGCAGTTTTCCATTGGCATCGTACACTTCCCTTTGAAGGAATAGAGTTCCATTTTCCAACTGAAACTGCGTTGCGAGGACGTGTTCATGCACCAGCGCAAAACCATCATCTTCCACCTCGTAAGAAAATGGCACAGGGTGGTCCTCACTGAAGAAGTCCGCGTCAAGGGAGCCCATGGCCTGGGAGGCCATATGTCGATGTTGCTTCAGAAAGTAGAGTTCACAATCCGACGGTGCTTGTGAATGCAAATTGTGTGGGAGCGGAGTTTTTGGCGTCCTCACAGAGAATTGCAGGTATCGCTCCGGCTTGCAGATCTCCTAACGCGGGTTTCCACTTCTGTGAAATGTCTCCCCATGCGAACCAAGCGCATGGTCATAGAGTGCCCAAATGCGGAGTCCATAATGTCAACCCTAATCCTAGAATCCAACTGTTTTTTCACAAGTGCCCCACCAGTGCATTCGTTGACAGATTGACTGACAGAGCCGCCGTTTGGTTGTCATGTCAGAGAGGCCAGAAGAGATGCCCATTTCCATTTAATTTTAATGGCACCTGCACCGCTGTACAACTGTACATACTTGACATTCCTCTGGAACATCCCAGAATAAATTGCCCAATAATGAACTTTTTCAGATGAGAGGTGATTAGACCCCAACGATTTTTGGATGGATGAGGATCCAATGATCTCCGCCGATATTTCCTAACGATTAGATGGACACGTGTTCGCCATGCATGTGGAATGAGTCAGTGGCGCACTGAACGTTGCGAGCGAACATCTTGGCGTTGAAGGCCTTGCGATGAACCTCCTATAGTCCTCTTTTTTCCCTCTTCTCCTTATTGTCTTTGCAACCCTGGATTCTGCAGAGACGGTGACCCCATTCCGAGGGAGAAGCAAGCGTCGAAGAACACTTTATTTCACTTCAAACAAGCAAAGGGCACGCGCTAAGGAGAGGATGAGGAAGGCGAGATGGGAACTTAGAATGGGAGAAGAAACATCTGGCGTAGAGGAAGACGAAGGGCGAAACAGGATTCTGCAACCGCAGTGTGGAGAGGAAGGTCTTGAAGTGATCCCGGAGACGACCGATGAGCAACCTCCAATAGAAGGGGGGGAGGACGAGGAAGTGAGCTGGGCTCGGGAGAAAGCACTGCGAGTAGAGAAACAGGTCTTCAAAGAGCAGGGAGAACAAACGGACGCGGAAACGATGCCGTCTGCCCTTGTTTCGCACCATCGGGACCTCCTTGGAAGCATGCTACCTCCAGACCAAATGGAAAGATTGAATGCGTCAGGAGCATCATCAAGTGCAAAGAAGAAACCGGAGGTGGCTATGAACTCTCTTTCTCTCTCTCTGATTCTGTGGTTCTTGCTAAGCATTGAGGTCGACATCAACCTTGCGTCAACGCAAGGTTGAAGTCGACCTCCTAAGTGTATATATTGGGCATCAAAACAGTGCAGATGCTGCACTACAATCAAGGTAGACAGACATGGATGCTTGCGACGCATCATCAAGTTCGAAGAAGAAGAAGAGACAACAATCTCCTTTTCTTGTAGCTTTTGTGTTTGTTCAACACCGATCCGAGAGCTCGCAATCAACCTTGCGTCAACGCAAGGTTGATGCCAACCTCCATGGTGTATGTTAGAACTTCTAGTGAAACGAACAGATGCCGCACAGGAATCAACATTGCGTTGACGCAAGGCTGGTTTTGATGATTTTTTTGCTCAATGGAAGCGTCCGATCTCTCATACCCTGAACTGTAAGGTAGGGAAAGTTGATTAATTGAAGCTCCCAAAAGAACCCTACGTCAACGCAAAGCATTTTTTTGCTTCAAAAGTCTTTCCTGTATGCCTTTCAGTCTAAATTACATCCCATCAATCAACCTTGCGTCAAAGCAATGTTGATCCATGGGTGCTCAATTTGTCACTCACAGATAATTCATTCTGTGCAGAGGAAAAGAAAAAGGAAATCCAAGGGGGAAGATTTGGCCGCACGTCAAAAGGTGAAGGTGAGGAAGACTCATTGGAGGGAAACTATGAAGACAAGGCCGAGGAGATAATTGGTGGGCAAAAAGTGAACTCGTCGAAGGTGATTCTGTCGATGGAGGTTCCCGGCGGAAACCTGGTCATTCCGCTGTGTAGGATGATCTCCATGCCCGCTGTTCGACCGACATTGAGGAATGATATAACGAAGTTGAAGAACGACTTTGTTCACGGCTATGTCAAGGGATCAGCTGTGTTCTACGTATCCACTATGAACACGAAAGGAGAGGAGTGTCTTGTAACAGAGGACATTGAGCAAGGTTGGGATGCATGCTGCGGGATGTAAACAGAGGAGTTCGAGTTTAAGCTGTCCAAAAAGGCCTCCACAAAAGCATTCATGGGAAAGATGTTTTTTGTCTGGGATGGGAACCACAGACTGCTTGCCTGGATGGATTACATTTCAAGCTTGCACTCGGACGACATTGAATGGCACTGGAGCATGGTTTCCATGGTTCTCGATCACAAAGGACGTGTCACGCAGCTCTTGACAGCCATTCACGACATAAACAAGTAAGTTTCCAACTTTGTGTCTATTCCTTGTTTCGACAATTTGAAATCATCTTATGAGTTGCAGGTTTTTCCAGGTCCAATGAAACATCTCATGTGACGACCAATCTGTGCCACACTCTATTCGCATCCAGAAGGTAGGGCTGATGCCACTGGAGTCATTCACGAACGTGCTCAGTCCTCAGCAGATGAAGAGGTGTGCTGAGAAGAAGACAAGCACATGGTACAGCTTGACAAAGGAGGCTTTTCTTGAGTACATGTACACTGTAAGCTTTTTGACACCTGTTTGCCTGTTGTTACTGCAAATTTTGTGAAGAAATTCCAGTGTTTGATTCTTTTTACCTGTTATGTATGCAGCAAGAAATAGCAAAAACTGGATTGAAGGCGAAAGCAGAGTACTATGATTCCCACACAGAAGAGCAGTGGTCTGCAACTGGGCTTGAGGACATGATGAAGTTCGAGATAAAAAATCAAAGGAAGAACCTCATGAGTGCATTCAACAAACATATCCGGTTAGCAGACCCAGGTCTTGGCACAGAATTTCTGGAGCAGGTGAAAGCACACTATGACAAGTATGGCTCCAAGCAGAAATGACTCAAGAGAAACTACATCGCCTTTCCATTTCAATGGTGGACAATGCAACCGAAATCAGGTGGTTGGAGATATGGAATTCGGATCCTCTTGTGAGAGACACGAACATGTTCCCAACTCCAGAGAGGGACCCGAAGACACAAGCAATAAGAGTTGTTAGCGACCACACATTCGACCAGTGGCTACACAAAGCCACTTCTGGAGCTAGGTAAGGTTTGAACCAAACCATTTTCAGACATTTGTGTTGCTCCGTAACCTCTCCCAAATTCTTACGAGCTTTCTTGTTGCAGTTAGAAAAACGTGCAGTGGATGCACTTGCTGAGTCGATGGCAGACTACAAAATCCAGATGGCTTGCCCCCGGATCACACTGGAGGCCTATATCAGGAGATGGAAGCTCGCTGTCTGGAACAACTGCTTCTTCAGGGAGTTTGAGAAAGAGAAATGAATCTCCAGGTCTTACGAATTCAAAAACCAGTACAACAGCGAGCAAGCAATGAAACGCGAGAGTGTTTGTACAGGTGTGACCTCCTTGAATCAAAATTGGTGCTTGAAGGGCATGTTTCTGCAATCTTGTGTCGTTCTTTCCATAAAGAATGCGAATTTGCAGTGCTTTGCGAGATCTCTGAGGGCTCTGCATGTGCAGTCGAGCAACATTACGTTAACGCAAGGTTGTTTCCCATTGTCCTGGTTTCACTTACCTATACCTGGGTATCCCATAATGCCGTTTTTCTGAATGTGAAAGGGGATAAACTGACAGGAAAATCAGCCTTGCGTCAACGCAAGGTTGATGAAGTGGCAGACTATGTAGCTTTTCCTGTGGTTTTGGGTAGTTCAAATCCAGTTCCAATGCTGCCAAGATGAACATAAGACTGTTTGGAGTCGGTTTGAAATGCTATTTACAACTTTCACTGTACCAACAAACAGACTTGCGTTGACGCAAGGTTGTTTGGCGGTATGGATTGCTGGAAATTTCCCGCAGCCATCCCCCGATTTCAATACAATTGTAGGAAACTTATGATTATCAGATAGCATTGACATGTGTTTCAACAGAGGATTTCAACATTGCGCCAACGCAATGTTGAATATCCGCACCAGTACATAGTCAGATGGTAGTTTTCAGGCAGTGTTTTCCATTTCCTCTCTGAATGAAAACAACCTTGCATTGAAGCAATGTTGAATTGCGCTTCTCAGTCGTTGTCTCTATCAATACAACATTATCATTTGGTGTTCCCCATTTCTGCTCGAATGAACATTGCGTCAACGCAAGGTTGATTCGGGATTTGAAAAGTAGAATTCTCAGTGTTGCCTTCCTGCATTTCAATATCTTTTTCCGGATGTGTGTTCTTTTTCATTTTCTGATCGAATGATTGTCTGGTTTTTTGTGTGTGATTCAGGTATATGTATCATATCCTCATACCGGGAAAGTACCTTAGCGATGACCCAGACTTCATCTATTCATGGGCTGACCCCTCCAATGACAAGACAATGTACACGGCTGGTATTGCCAAAGACTGGAGCAGGGCGCACTTCCGAGACTGTGGGTCCAAAACATGACACTCCATTCGATGAAGTTGTTTTGAGAACCTCAACGACAATGCCGCAGCGATTGCCCCATTGGCTGACAAAGACATCCAGGACAAAATCATTTCGGCTCTGGCTGCAAAAGAGCCCGAAAAAACTGCTACTCCAAAACGAAAGGGGAAGATTGTCGGGGATCCGAAGGGGAAGGGGAAAAGTGCAGCTCCGCAAGGACAGGGACCGTCAGAGGTTCCTGAAAGACAGCCTTCTCCCGCAAGGAGGGATAGGAGAACATCAAAAGTCGAGGGAGCAAGTTTTCGAGGCGAGAGAACATCCCTCCAGGGTTTTGGGCCAGTTCAATCGTAAGGTGCTGAATGAAAGTTTTCTTGCAATGATGGAGTCCAGGAAGTCCACATTCAAAGGGGTGCCCTCGAAATCATGGGACATGCTTGTTTCGTTCCTCACTCAGGTGAACACTCATGTCTAAACTGTTGTATGAATAATTGTGTTTTGGCAACTTGTTGTGGCTTGTCCAGGGGATTGATCTCATGTTAGATTTGGATTGGGCTTCTTACACTGTCTCATGTTTTTGGCTGTAGGTCACAAAAAGTCCGGAATGGGTGAATGGAGTTCAGCAGGCATACGCGACTGACCTTGTGGTGCTGGACATTCCTGACGGTTTTCCTGTCCCTGATGTGTTTCCTTCCAATTCGACCCCAACTTGGAACAAATCAGATTCTCGTTACTGGCAGTGGGCTTTCTCGTTCAGCAACAAGTTCCTTTCGGACTCGGGGGCTCTTCTTCTTATGCAGTCAAAGGACATGTCGGCTCGAAGAACTCTTTTCAGCTACATGAAAGCTTCCGGGTTTCGTGTCATCAAAACTTGGACATGCATCAATACTCTGCCTCTTACGAAGGGCGAGTTCCCGGGGCAGAAAGTGAGTTGGTTCCTTTCAATTGATGTTTCGTGGTTTTTCGGTAAATCAAAATGGTGGGTTATGTCTTTTGTCTCATTCTCTCTTCGTGATTATTGACAGACACGGGTGTTCGAAGCTTTGTGCCTGGGTAGGCAGAAGGACACTCTTCCTGCTGGTGTTGCTGAGTTTCAGTTGAGGGACCTTGCAGCTCACATTGACCCCACCTGCGAGCCTGTGGAGGATGATGTTATCTTCAATTACGTCGACTCGGGTCGGACTATGAAAAGGTCGATTGGTGTCCCTTGGAGAGGTGCATGGGAGAAATCTCCAGCTTTCATGCAGACTTTGCATGCAGCCGTCATGGTGGACGAGTGGTTGACTTGTCTATGGGCACAGGTGGGGCCCTTCACATTGTGTTTGACATATGGGCAGTGACCTTAAGGAAACCCTGTTTTTATTTCTCGTTCTTCTTGGATTTCCAGGAGCATGTTTTTATGCTTGCAAGAGCGCCGGAAGGCACTTCTTCGGCATGGAAGCTGATACGGAGCTCTTCTCAAGCGAGCTTCAGGCTCACAGGCTCACAGGCTCACAAGCTCACGCGGCCAGGCTCACGCGCAAGCATTCCCCCTGACCATGTCTCTTCCCTAGCCAATGGCCTCATCCTGTATCTCAGAGGTATAAAAGTTTGATTGAGCAGATGCAATTGACCCAATGATCTGTAGGGGATTAAGGTTTTGAAGACCTTCTCCAGTATTTCTAGGATTTGGTGGGCTGGGACTACCATCATTTTAAAGTATTCCTCTGAATACTTTAGCCACTCCCCATCATGCTTGCATGGCATGATTTGGAAATCATCCACTGCTACCAAAGTTGATGCTACCAGTACACTTGGTAGTGTTATGGGGTTTACCTCTTGAGTAGATGGCCCTGCTGTGGTCTGTACCAGTGTCTGTTGACTTGGTGGTGGTTGTGTTGCTGGTGGTGTTTGTGCTGGTGTTGTTGTTGTTGATTGTATTGGTGTTTCTCGTTCGTGGTCTTGCTCCTCTTGATCCTCTTCGTCCATGAGCTCCTCTTGTTTTGGAATTGGTGGCAGGAATTCCTCATGAATGTTTGTCACCAACTTCGCCAATTGACATTTCATCTGCCTCACCATTGCCTTGTTGAGTTTCTTCATTTCCAGTTCACTCCCTTCATTCAACCAGGCTCTGGCTAAGGCTGCATCTGCTGCATCCAACCCTGCTTGCAGTGTCAGCTTCTCTAGCTGCTGCTTCCATTCTTGTTCATTGCCCATTGCAATGTCTCTTTCTGTGGTGGCTGTAAACAGCCTGCTCTAAGCATTCTCCCTTTCCCTCAGCAGTGTAGTGTTGCTTGTGAGCCACTTGGTTCCCTGACTCCCTTCAATCCCCATTTGTCATCTTCTTTCGCAATTGAAAGAAAGATCTTCTGTTGTATTGCTATTGGTAAGCCATGAAATTTTTTCAGGAATGTTTTCCATTCTTTTGCGTTCTTTCGTGATTTCAAGAAATTACTGAGTAACCATCCTTCCTTGAGTACACTTGAACTCAACATACCGTTAGTTCCCAGTACGGTCGCCAAATGTTAACCGCTGGTTTATGACTTAGACAAAACAGGCTATCAGCACTATTGCCCATTTCCTAAGACATGCAACAGAGATTGTCCGACAGTATGCTTTCAGAAACGATTACGAAGTAATCGTTTTAAGGATAGCTAAACCATGAACATCGTATGAATTCAATTCCCTGTAGACTGCTTAATCCTATTGATTAAGCTCAACTTACAGTTTCTTTGGTATGAATGATCTTAGTCGAAAAGACTGAAGTCGTTAAGCAAATGGTAGTCAAGGCAAACAAGAACTATCGTGAGATGATACACATTCTCACCATCTCACGTTCTCTCATAATGCACATTCTCTCCATCTCACGTTCACTCTACACAGAGATACTTCGAATAGCATGGCTTTACTTCAGAGTTTGTCATATCATCACAAAAGTATATATTGAATCACTCTGAGTTGAATACACATTGATCACTAATACTCATATTGCTCTCCTTCTAAGTTGCGCGCATCCTTTTTATACTATGTTCAAAAGAGCCGTTACAGTCTGCGGTCGTTAATGACCGTTTGCCTAACTGCCTACGCAACCTAAAAGGTTTGCTAAAAAAGTGGCTCGTTGCAGTGGTCGTGAGCCATAGTGGTAAACGGTCCACTACTCCCTCTATTGGTTAAAGCCGATGCTAACGTGGCCGTGTAATATCGTGGTTTACGGCCCACGGTTACTACACTACCCACTACTGCTCCCGTGGTAATGTACCCTTGTTCCGCCATTTGATAAGTACCGCGTACTTAGCCATTTCTGCCCGTGACCAGGTAGTGTACATCCATCACTACCCAGTATGTGCCGTTGTGACCCTCGCTGTCTGGCCCTTGTAGCATAGCCATGAGACGCTGAAAGGTGGCAGTGGCATTACATAATCCAAAAGGCATGGTTTCGAACTGAAAGAGACCCATCTTACAGGTGAACGTAGTCTTCTCTTTGGCTGAGTCAGTGAGAGGGACCTGCCAAAAGCCCGCAGCAAGATACACGGATAACATGGTAAAGACGAGTTCTTTCATTCTCAGTGAGACTAGAGCCCATTCTGACCTCACCTAAGACCTGATCAAGGTGAGCAAATTGCGTAGGAGTGAGGGGGCTAACCTTCGGTGTAGCCACAGATTGGGCCAACAGAACCAAGTGATCTATAGGGTCATCAGTCAGGCTAATGTCAGCAAAACTCAAGGCATGTTGGATGTCTCCTAAATCTGTTAAAGAGGTGGCAGTCATGCGTGCCAAGACTTGGCCCTTACGGATGGTGATAGTGGAAGGAGCAGTCTTGGTGAAATTAAAGTATCTTGTCCAATTGTACTGTTCACCAACCTGCCTTCTGGTCTCAGCAGCTATGGCACTCATGTGAGAGAGATGGGCGGTGGCGCAACCAGTTGGTAATGAAGCAGAGTTAAGCTGCACCTTGTGGGGTGGGGATGTGCCACTAGCAAGCCACATGATGTTCTCAACTACATCAATTTTAGCCTTTGCAGCACACATCCAGTCCAAGCCCAAAGGCAATTGTTTGCCAATGGTAACTATATAAGTCAGTGTCACAGACTTGCAACTAACCTTAACATGGATGGTGACCAAACCTAGTGGTTCATAACGCGTGCCATCTGCAATGGTCACCTGTAGACCCGTGGCGGGAGTGATCTTCAAACCAAGCAGTCTAACTACAGATAATGGAATAGCAGACATAGTACAGCTAGTATCAACTACGCATGGAAATAAGAGATGCCCTATGTGACATTGGGTCATAAGAGGGTGGACTCTTTCTTTCCAGAGTTTCCAGTTTGCTTCACAATGCATTAACTTGAATTTGTTGGATAACATCACGGAGACAACATGATCACCTTTGGCAGGGTGTTTGGAAAACTGACCGCTCAACCCCTTCACGAGCGATCTGCCTCGTTTAAAGGCTGTTTGCCCTTCTGTTCACGCTGGACTTGTTTGTATTCATCAATCATACCAGGAACAAGATCTGCATAAGTGCAAAATCAGGTCCAATGCTCAAGTGACCCACAAATAAAGCAGGCCACACGCTTACCGTTGACCTCATACCTTGTGCCAGTCTGGGTATGGCCACGATGAGAGTCAGTAGGAGGAGGCTTGGAAGGTGCTGTCCACCAGGAGCCTTCTGTCCTAACAGCCTGAAGCTGGGTGTGTAACTTCTGCTGTAGGGCCTTCACTTCTTCCAGCAATGTGGGAGACATCTCTGCAGTGCTACCCTCAATCATAATAGCCCCATGAGAACATTTGGAAGCACATTGGAGAGCAGAATGAGTAACATGCAGACAATTTTTGCCTAGTTTAGCATTTTTAAACCTCATTCGCTCATCCATCATCTCTACCATATGCCTTTCATTCCTATAAGGATGCTTCTGCAAGTAGACATGATCTGAGGCAGGTAAGCCGGTAATGAAGTAGGTTTTGAGTATGGCGGTGCGTTTAGAGGGTCCAGAATGGCCTTGACCACCGTAGTTTTCAAGTCAGTGTAGTATTTCCATATGCTTTCACCTGGCTGATAGGTCGATCAGGCATAGTGTAATTAATGGGCGTGTCAGCACGAAACATGTAAATTGTAGCACGAAAATTGTAGTGCCAACTGCTTAGCCACACCCCATCGCAACTCACTCTGGTCTTTGATGCTAGCTTCAAACAGGTCACGTGTCTCTCCTTTAAGGCAAAAGCGAAAAGAATCAGTCACCATGGAAGTAGGCAATTCATTAAACTTTACACTCATTTCAAAGAAATTGAGGAAATTGTCAAAGTCCTGGCCTACCTCATAGTCGGGATAGGGCCGCTTGTGGGCTCGTTGCACCTCATGACTGGAGAGGTGCCTACTTGTTTATCCAAAAAGAGCTACATGGGAGCTGGACAACTAGACAAAGACAAGGAAAGAAGTCACCTGCCCCTTTGACGAAGCACAGGGCGTATTGTGTCCTCCCAGTCAGTGATACCATAAGATCCCACAAACCGCTGCTTGTGTAGCATGTACACCGCTTCTCCCAGAAAATGCCAAAGCTCTTCATAGATTTTTAGCCAGAAGTCTACACGGACCACCGACCGAATGATATTCTCCTTGGCAACCAAGGTATGTACCGGATAATTAGCAATCACAGCGTTGGGCACGTGGAAACCTATGTGCTCAAGACGAAAGACAGCACCAGGATAGATCAGGACATCGTTGGCAATATGTGGAAAGCGCGCAACAGGCGATCCTCCCACGAAATATCCACGTTATGTTCGGGCCTCCAAGTGGGTCACAGATTGGCCAAGACTAGAGAAGTGCCCCCGCGTACAAACTCCCACAAACGCTCTGGGCTAGGCCGCTTGAGTGGCAAGAAGCTCTCAAATTCAGTAGTGAGCTCTCCCGCCACAGTAAACCGGGGAATCCCAAGCTCGGCCTAACTGAGCTTGTCTCCAGCCAAAAGACGTGTCTTAGCTATAGCTAGGGGTAGCTTCAGCCCAATCTTTGCGGCATAGAGACGCTGTAAAATCTTAGCCGCTCTAGCCCCTTGGAACGCCTGAATGCACTTGCGTATCAAGGATGAGTTCATGCTGCTCAAAAGATTCACCAAGAGGCGGATACTCGATTTCCACCACCAGTTTGGGGTCCACTGTGCCATGAAGAATGCCTGCAAAAACAGCTTCAAAATTGCCTGACGGAGTTTCTTGGTATGCTTGCAGTTCCTCCTCAGCTAGAGCTCGTGAAGATGATGCCATGGCTGCTGATCAAAAAACACGAGAGAACACAACCACAACGAGAGACAAGCTAAAACGCAAAGACAAACAAGGACAAAGAAGTGCCGCCATTGCAAAAATCAACAATGTACCTCTACCTGTCGTACCAACAGAGAATGATCGAGTAATGATTGATGAGATCCTGCAACCCGTCTCCACCAAGATTCTGCACTCAGGGGTTTATTCCCCTCCTCTACGGGATAGTGCTAACAGAGGATGTAAGTTCGTTAAAGTTTGCAAGCGAGGAAGGGAGGATACTCTTCTGAGGATGTCAGATCTCACGCATCAACTCTTAGTTCATCCAGGCATACTGCATCCACCTCACACACTTCGTACACCAGAGATTAACACTAGAAACGTCCACCCGCCGCCTAGGTTTGCAGCCGATCCCCTTTTATAATCCATGGCCTAAGATTACATCACCACCGGATGGCACATCCTGATTGGTCCGCTAGATTACTACCAGATGCCTATCCAGATAGGATGACACATAAGCTAACTTAGAGATAGGGTAGCTGTTAACATAAGACAATCCTAAATAGATCCACCAACCTGTCTTCATCCCTACCTTTTTATAATGGTTATTCATCCATGTTTATCATCTCCGTTCATCCAGTGTCCAATAATAAGGTATGTGGGAATCTAGTCTTTGCGAGGGGGTAGTTGTCCCCAATTGATCAAAATTGCTGGTTGGTGTAGACAGGAGCGACCCTAAATTACAAACCAGAAAAGGTTTTAGTGGAACTAACAACTCCAGTTAGGATAACAGGACAAGTGTAACTGACAGACGGTGGCTGCTCCCATAATATATATACATCTTCCCAGTCACTGCAACATGACAAACCTCTCTCGTTACTTGTCTCTGCGGTTTGCTGCCTTTCCTTCCTGCTCTCTCCCTTCGCTCGCGCTTGCCGAAGTTACGATGGCAAAGATGCAGTCCTTGATTGGGTGCCTCCCTGGCAGTGATGGTGTCCTGGCTATGGTGTCCAGCGCTTCCGGGCAGTGCACACGGAGCTTGGAGACATTATTGATTGCCTTTCTGAAGTCACGGACGGCTCCCGCGGCCCTAATCCTGCGTATTGCAGGCAATTGGATAGGCCTGACTTCGGATTGGCAGTTATGGAGTGTATTTGCAGTATGTTTAAATCCCAAGGAGCGATAGATCTGGGATTGAACGCTTACGTTCAGGATGCCTTGGCGCTTCCCGATGAGTGCCACCATTGTATAAAACCGGCGGATCCATTCTCTTGCTCCTTTTCCATAAGAGTAATAATTTGTTTCTCGGTGCTTCATGAAACAGTGAAAGTGTTATTTGAGTTTGAGCATTTCTCCGTTGTGACACTAATCCTTCTACTTCGGTCTCAGCATGAATATATCCAGGCCGGAGCTAAGTGAGACGTAGGTTTGACGTCCACAGTATCAAGAGGTGGCAGTAAGTGGAGCAATTGCTGGGTGGACAAGCGATCAGTGTCCATGGTAGAAGCTTCCTCAGCCTGACGACTTAATACAAATAGCGGTTTCTTATGTACTACAAAGGAAAAGATATGTAGAGCTTTGGTGAGGATGGCCTCCAGTGGCTATGTATTGTGGTTGTATAAGCCCCTGTTATGTTCCTCTGGTCTCTTTTCTTTCTAGCACAATCTGCCCTTCCGTTTCAGGCCAACTGAAATTTTTCACTTCCTCGTTTTCACGTCTATTTTTGATATGCAGAATTCTGGCGTTCAATTTCTTTTTCCCTCTATCCTCTCCCCCGCACAGAGTCTCCAATTAACCTTCGGCCTAAACAATAATGCAAGAGCTCATGGACTCTGGGCAGATTATCGCACTGAATGCCAATTGAGAATTCACAGTGACTCTTGTCACATGCTAAGTGCTCATAATATCTTTTCACAATCCAACCATGTACGATTGTGAGATAACACCTTACACAGAACTTTCTCTCTGAGTTCAGCAAACCAAAATTCCCTCGGCAGGATCAGTATGAATTCACTAACGGCGGTGCATGGTAAGTTACTTGAACACATCCAGTCCTCCCAGCCCCCACACCGTGCATGATTCTCTCCTGTATCCACTTATATTCCACTCTTGGCACTTTCGCCATGCCTCCTTCAGTCACAGTTCACAGCCCGTATCTACAAGTCTTCTACCAGAGAGAGAAAGAGCCCCTAATCTCTTTTTTCTATACACTTCTTTTATCTTTATGTTATGGCCATCATCTTGGTCTTTTGAGATCAGCCACCTCCTGCCCCAGCTTCTGTCTTCTTACATGACAACTGTTGCACACAGGCTGAACAGTTCAACGCTCCCCAAAACCTGTCACAGGTTCAAATCTCCAGGATCGTTATAGCCCTTTTAATGGTGTTCTCAGCAATAGCTTGTGCTTTCGGTAAGTTTTTGCAGTTTGGTTGTGTGAAGCTTAAATACGTATAATAATCATTAGGTCAATGCCTAGAAATAGGCGGGTATCTCACGAAACGAGTTATACTGAAACTGTGATAATAAAATGATCAATAGTGTTGATCAAATACTCATGACTGGTTCGTCATCGCTGCAGTCGCTGCAGTCATTGGAAAGCACATGTGCATATGGTTTGTCTGAATTCGGTACATCATAACTTTCCCATACCTTCTCATGCGATTTTGATTTCTATGAGTGGTCTGTCTGGGAAGTCTCTATTAGACGAGTGTCGAGCGGATCTGGGAGTTCTGGGAATGAAATGTAGCGTGGTCCGAGACTGCCAGCAAGCCTAAACCGAGCTGCTAGGGATAATTGGGTGGAAGTGGGGAGAGCAGAAAAGGGGATGGGTCAAGGGAAGAAGAGGTGAAATATATCCAGAGCCCAATCACAGCCATGGGAAAGTTTTGAAAACAAGTTTTCCAGAGGGTCAGATTTTCTTAAGTACAGCAAACGTAGAGAGTATGAAAACTTCAAATGAGTTTTGAATATTTGATGACCAATCTTGATTCGCCTGTTATACTACACGATGCAAAGATTACAGGTTGCCGCAGTGCAGCAATTACTTGAAATTCCGATCAGAAACACCGTATTGGCTAAAAGTGTACTTGGGGGTATAAAAGTGTACTTTTGCATAAACAATGGGTTGTTGGATTTTACAATAGGGTGGTGTTAACTTATGCAACATTTTGGTAAGTATATGTTATTTTTCAAACATGATTTGAAAAAAAAGACCATAATCATATAATCATCAAATGTGCAAATGTGAATATGTGAAATGACTATAAATACACATTTGAGAAAATAGATCCATTTTCCATATTCATCCATTCATCAATATATATATACATATATAATTTAAAATAACTAAAATATACATTCATTTATCCATATATATATAATATATATACATTCATTCAAATTAATTGTGTTGAATCATAATAAAGTAACATACAAAGTGAAATACACAAACAATACTCATATATTGAATAATTGAATTTTACATTAAAATATGCTTTGATTTGGAATGTATATGGATAAAATCATTACACTAAATAATCCTATTCGACATCACCGGTATCTTGAACACATGAAACCGTGAGGCTAATATAATTGTTGAAATGTACGTATAATTTGCGAAGGATGGTAATCTCCATTTCGGTTTTTATATTGTGCCACATTTTGGTCTTTGAACTACTAGCTGTATTGCGCCACGATACAAAAACACTGTCCACTGGAATGTCATCTTCACTATCATCACCAACCTCTGTATAGACATCTTTCATATCGAGTTGTCATTGCATGACATTGTGACTTCATCGACATGCCTTTAGGTACTTTTGGCCAATACCAAAGAATCTGTATAGTGCCATCATCATGTGTTTGTCTATCCACGCTTAATACTTTTCCGATCCAGAATGGAACTCCAAGTTGAATTTGATCATCCTCAACATGCACACCAACAAAATGCCCAATCTCAACATCTCTTTCTTTTTTCGATTGGCCATTGAATACGTACACTTTGTTCGTGATCTTTTCAATCCATCCTCGGATGTACTGAAAGAAGATGATGTCGACGTGTCATTGCTACCTTGACTTGAATTATCTGACAAATTTGGCACCGTTGATTGTTCAACATGGTCATTCTCTTCGTCTAATTTCCAATCGAAAATGGATAATGTCGGTGGACTTGCAACATTGGGTTTTTGTCATTTTGATGGATCCCCTACATGGTCAGGGAAAACAAAGTCATCCAGATTTAACAGCCTGCTAATCGCTTGCCATAACCATTGATGAGAGCAATGTCGTCACCCTCCCGTGATGAAATGTTGGTGATTGTAATACATCATCTTTGAACTTGATAAGCTGACGGGGCCATCGGATGATATAATTCAGACATTCATCCAAACTATCAAAACAACCCTCGAATACCTTCGTAGAATATATGTGTACAGATGTAATCAGCACAGCATGTTTTCATCCTTTCAAAGCCACCATGTGCAATATATTACCTTCGGCAAATGTTTGTAATACACACTCCCACGACCAACCCATTGATATCTAATATTTTTTACCAATATTTTTTAATTATTTGCAAAACGTATCATAAAACAATTCAAGCATTAAATGTGGCAAAAATCTTCAATGAATTGGGTATGTACATCCATTCATGAAGTAGAATGAAATAAGGATATAAAAAATATGTACATGACTCCATGTTGACAATATATTAATATATATGTTTTCTTTTTTTTCAATAGGGTGGTGTACACGCACTACCCTTAATGTATTCATGTTATATGTAAAGGGAGTTGTGTGTACATACCACTGCTCTTTTATTTTGTTCTTCCTCTATTATGGGTCATGGGTTTGGAATTGAAAATAGGGTGGTGTGCATGCACCATTCCTAGAGGGTAGTGCATGGTCAACACCCAAGTCAAAACCGACCATATGTTCACATACAACCAAAATAAAAAATAAAAATGGGCAAAACTTCATCTTTGAACTAGCCAATGTAAGCATAGGGGATAATCTCTCTCTCAGACTCCCAACTATCACTCTCACTATCACTAAAAGGACCAGGGTTTGTTGTGCACCACCTCACAATTTCGAGAAAAAGGTCTGTCTTTCTTTGATTGAGATCTTTAACAGCGGTTAATGCAAGGGCCTCCTTCAAATTCGCACTTATGAGTGTCCTACATTTGCGAAACAAACGATAGTAGACCTCATCGCTGTCGGTGTGGAGCTCTGCTTGTTCTCGATATTGTTCTAGATGGACCCAACAATTTTGTAAGGTTAACGACTCCTGCAAAACTGAGGCGATGACCTTCTTTTCAGCGGGCATATCGTATCTCTGACATGCATCCAAAAGCTCAAGACCATCAGATAAGGCAATATTGTCACATGTCCCGCTGTGGATAAGACACTGGAAAGCTTTCAAACTTGTACAGTGCATGTCCAACACGATCTTGGACGTTGTTTGCTCCTGCATCCCAGAGTTGAACATGGCCCTGAACACAGGGGACGAGTATGCCAGTACACATCGATGTGTGGGCACCACAGTGCCATCACGGGACTCAATCTCAACGTCTGGATGCAAACCTTCTTGCATCGCTTGCATCATGCCCTTGTAGTTCCTTTTCTTTTTGTGCTTGTCCCTAATTTTCATTTTTTGCGGACCTTTGCTACTTACTTTGAGCAGACTTGTGGCCCTTACTTTAGACATGGCCCAGAGTCTCCTCTGTTTCGTGCTATTCTTCTCTCCTTACACTCTCACTTGAGTGATGATGAGCGTTTATAAGCTGTAGAACTATTTCATATCCCTACAACTCTGCTTGCACTGCGTCATGCTGGGGGAAGTTGCTCAGCTCACATGCAAACAAACAAGCAGACAGACAAGCAGAAAGAATGAGATATAAGTTATGCCAATGTTGGGCAGTTATTTGATTTTTTCCATAACATTTTGTTCGGGATTTTACAAAATCTTTGTTTTTTAACCCTTAACTTCTTACAAGGTGAATTTTTTCACTCCCAAAAAATACACCCCTTGGAACTAACGAAGGCTATCCACCTACCAGCATTCATCCACAAAAATTGACCGTACACATACATACCTACCTTGCCTCTACACCATCTCCCCAAATAGTTGGACTAAGAAGTGACAACTTTGTAATCAGAATTTCATGTGGATCCGTGGTGAGAACCTGAATTTCACCAAAAGGATAAAACACAAAACTGATAAGAATCAAGCTGGATCTTCATCCTTCTGCGGTCATAAGAAGCCAAAGACCACTCTAGCTCGGAGCCCTAGTATGAATGTATTTGAAATTGCGTCAACGCTCCCAACAACGTCTAGACATTGTAAGGAAAATGGTTCGCTCAAGATGTGCAAAAACCCAAAGCATCAATACACATGACAGGGCCATGCAAATGACCCATGGCCTTGCAACAATTAGCCATCTCATGCAATCACCCTAGACCAACATAAAGCTCCCCTTGTCAACGTCCTTTGTACAGTTTATGCTCTATGATAGAGTGGCAACAACTAAAGATGAAGTCAAGTTTGTTTGATGTTCAGGGCTACCTCCCAAGATACGGGAGAGACCCAAAAACTGGAGAGTACTGCCTCATGGCGCCCCTTGACAAAGGGTTTGCGTGATGCATCATTGATGCCCCAAAGACACAATTGTTGGCGAATGTACAAAGAAGTCCTAATCTTGCTTCAACACCTCTTTTCTCTGATAGCTTCTCAACTCTCGTCGAAACCGTGAACCCTCTTTCATAAATGCAACCAAAGTGTGAAGTAGGACCGGAACAAAAAATGGCTGCCACCCATCAAACATGCGAGTTAGCGACATTTCCACACATCTTTTAATCTCTTCACGTATTCAATATAACCACCTCTCTTGACTAGATCACATAAAAGCATGAAGATTGGTTCATTCTAACGATCTACCTCTATACTAAACAAAGACAAAACACACATTGCGTCTGTCCTGGTAGAGCTCATCAGAAGTTGAACATGCAGACAATACCGTGTAAATGGCCAGCTGATGCTCTGCTGGGAAGTAGAGCAGAGACATTATGGATGGCTGGAAGAAGGCTTCTTCTGCCCACGCCCGTGCTTTTCTTGCTGCTTCTGTTTTGGTAACACATGTGTCAAACATTATTCCGGTTTGGAAGAAGAATGACCCACCCGGAGCTAGCATGAATAAGTACCTCTTTCACACTTACTGAAGGTATCAGAAGGAGGGCATAACATGGTGAAAGTGCATCACTTAATTCTTCAAAAGAGACAAGTTAACAAGGTCATGCACCTTCTGTGGGTGAGCGGACCACAGAAAGGAACCTCAAACTTTGTGCGCCAACAGGTGTGCCCCAACCACTACAAAATCTCTCAAAGCTGTGAACACACACGAGTTCTACTAAAAAAAACCTTTAAACTTCCTTGCCGTAAATATACTTAAAACCCAGCAAACACAAAACTTCATACAAATGCATGGCTAGCTGAGCAAATTGAACTCGAGTACCTGCAGTGGCATGATAACCCCCAGCAAGAGCATGATCACGTGCTGCACTTGCTGCTGTCAGAGAACTTCGGACCTGACATGGCTCCCACACGCTGGTCAGCACCTCACGTTAACACATACCTGATGTTGCCTGGAACCCACAACCTTCGTTGAATTTTTCAGCAATGCAGAATTCAAAGCTTGATCTATCCAACAAAGAGGAAGAAAGAACAGTCTTCAAATGTATATGCAGTCTTCCAAAACAGCACAAATGACTCACAATCTTCAATCCTTTAATGAGCTGGTTACAGTCTTCAATCCCTAACTGTCTGATGTCTTCAAATATGTCTACAGACTTGTTACATAACAGGACACCAATCGTCACCATCTACAACCTTGCTGTCAGGAGCTGGTTAGAGTCTTAAATCCACAACAATTTAATGAAGAACCATCTGATTAGTCCCACGACCCTGGTATGGGTTGGTCTGTTGTTGAGCACAATGATGGACAGAAAACAAATGTACACAGGTAGTAAATGTGTAAGCACGTCTTACAAGCTAGTGGTCATGTAGAAGGAACATGCATTTTCACCCTTTGTTAGGAGCCATTTACAGTCTTCAATCCAAAATAACAATTTGATGACAAACCATCTGACTATTTCCACAATCCTGGCACGTAGTGAGCACGATGTTGGGTAGAACATATCATATTTTACAAGCTGTAATTGTGCATATGTTCACCACATCAGCTTTAATGTGCAAGCATTTTCACATATCTGGAGTTGAGGTTGATCACCTGATCACCAATCTCGTCCAAAATCACCATGTTGGGCAGAGAGCGAACCTGCAATCATCACGCCAACCCACACACCATTTTTTCCTATATGTTCCCCAACCACAGGACTCTGCCTTGTCCAAAACATAGAAAGCAAACTTGTTCTTTATGGACTGAAGGTCTGCTCTCTTTCTGTGCATGCCAAGGAAAGCATTTCTCTAGAATGCACACACCCAAAAAAAGGGTCACAGCCTGAGGTACATGCACACTCTGTAAAGGCAAAAGCAGAGCAGCGTGACATTACTAGCCGGGAAAGAGATGCTAATGTGGAGGCCGATGCATGCAAGTCCATAGCTGCCCGTCTACGCAGCAGGACATCGACTTCCCTGTTCAAGCAACCGCCATGCCCATGCTCAGTCCATCTCCTCTACCCCACCACAACTCCCCTACAACCACACTGCCACCATAAACTTGATCTGAATTGTAATGTATAGCGAGAGACTCAAACACAGAGAAGGTGGAGACTGAGAGAGCCACGCTACATAGAAAGCCAACAAGAGGCTACTCAACCCGGATATCACTCGTTGAGAGGGCCAAAACCATACCAATCAGCAAACCCTGTGGCATTGGCTGGCACCCCATATATGCCTGTCATGCTGTCTTCCATATACGTTGGGGGCAGACCAAAAAGGGTGCGTAGCTGGGCCACTACCACTCCTATCAAGGGCTCCAACTCCTGGCCCCCAACCATTTTTGTTAATGGCTCAAATCATGACAAGATCCAATGCTCGCAAGGTAAACAACTAACACTGTCACAGGATGGGCCTGGGTGAATTTCAGCCGTTGATTTCTTAAAAATGGACTGTGGAGGGAAAATTTTATGAAGCCCAATAGCTTGTGGTCCAAAATCACTTCGTCGCCTTTCAGGTCAATTTTTGGTTCCTTCTCTATCGTCAGCTGAAATAGTAACAAGTAGACCCTGCCCTTGAGATCAGGGTCCAATACAAGCTTATACAGCGAGCCATACGGAGGACATCGATTCCGTTTGCAGTCTTCAAAGCAGACCTGAGTGGAAAGTCGCTGAACTAGGGAATGGCCATCTGTAGAGTGCACACGACAGCCCGGAGGGTTCCACACAATAATGCCACCCCACCCCTGCCACACCCACAGCATCACAATAAACAAAGCTGTGGGTGATGTCTTTCCCCACCACTGAAGGCAAAACAAGAATTTTTGTTATCATTTTCATACCTCTTTCGATCTATGCAGCATAAATGCACAGAATAACAACTAAACCAGATATTTGAAATCCTGGCAGGGAGAATCGTAGTAAACAAGCAGAGTCATTCTCTTACAGGGGAAATGAAACCATTCGTTTGAGAAATGCGGCCACTTGACAACTGCAAATGCAGTGGGCACTCTTTGGCAGCTGGCACATATCTGCACGACCCCACACCAAAAGACCACCCATGTGTCACTTCATCAATAGCTGTTGAGCCATGTGATGGAATATGTACTAATTAAACTATGCTTGCTGAAGTCTTGTCACCAGAGACCCTGCACCTAGTTTGGATGGAGCTGAGAAAAGAAAAAGAAGAAGTCGTGTTAAAGCCAAAGTGAGAGGGGCCTTGTATTCTCCCTCAGTCCCACTTAAATTCATGAAGGGCTAAGAAGAAGCTTCAGTACATTATCCAGAGCTTCACAATGTGCAGTTATCCCGCTTTACTAGATTCAGCCTTAGAAATAGGGAAAAACACGGCAATGGCCGGAGAGAAAGAGCGAAAAGTTTGAGGAGTGACATCAACACTAAACACACTGACAGAGACAAGAAAACGAAGAAAGGTCGCGCCATACACGTGTGTGCATAACTAAAGCATCATAAGAGAAAGGACAACAATGACAACCGTCCTTCTTTGGGGGTTTTCATGGATTACATGGCAAAATGCAGGAGCTTTGAGCGACCAGCTGCTGCACTTGATGAGTCAAGATGCCACTCGTTTGCATTCACCTGCAAAGTACAATAAGAAAACCCTGAACCACAACTATAGTCTAAACATACTGAAGAAAACTGTCAGGGCTCCTGCTAGACATCGGGAACTGTCTTATGACCACTTAACAGTCACAATCTTGTCACCTGATACTTCCTCTGGGGATTTGACTCCCTGGCACCAAAATCAGTAAGGACACTGTAGCCTGGGTGGACTTGAACTCAAGGCCACCAGGCCACCTGCTGTGTCACCAGTGCCCAAAATTGTGGGTATCTGTTGGAAGCTGCAAGCAGACATTGGGATAAAACACCAATCTCACCCTTTCCAACCACCAGTCTGTGTGACCATGCCTTTAGGTTTCAGCCTCCAGGAAGATACATGCAGGACTACAGCCAGCCGGTGCTAAGTTAGACAAGTGGAAGCAAGAAACAGTTACTTACTTATGACAACTAGAGAACAGGTTTAGAGGTACTCACAAAGAAGGGTAACTGCTTGAAGGGCACCACATGCGCTTGCAGGACAGTATCCCACGGTGATTGAACTGCCTTTGGCGTGTAGTACAGCACCTAACCAAATGCCTCTCACGACTGATGATTTTAGCCCTTCTCATGACACTTACAGGTAAGCTCAAATTACCAGATAAAAACTTAGCCATCCCCAGGTGATTTATTTGTACTGGACAAGCTGGAACATCCGTAAACCAGACCTACTCGTTACGACAATTGGGAATGTTTTCAAACTCACGACCAATTTCAGATGTGTGGACCATAGACTCATCAAACTTTTAAATTGGCATACAAGAAATGTTGCCCATGTATGCTGTAGACAAGGTCAAGTGATCATGTAGCAATGTGAAAGCCTCGTACACTCTGATCTCCCATTTGAGAGGTGACCAAAGATTAGTATCAAAAGTAAACACCCCAAAATGGTGAAATGAAAGATCCCAACCTGGCTCTCAATGGAGAGGTGTGCAACAGGTGCGAGTGCCTCCACGAGCGGTTGTAAATAGTGTTGCTCCACCTCCTCAAACGCCCTTGTATTCATCAATGCAGCCCACTCCAAGCATTAGTTTGACAAACTTGATCTACTCCCTTCTACTGGAACCACAAATTTCATCTCCCAAATCTGCGTTTCAATCCGACGCCCTGGACTTCAGTACCGCTTCCAAGGCAATTCCACGGGAAAGAAATTTTCCATCTAGTCAACATGCACCACCGGGGAATGGAGTACCAATCAAAGATCCAATCACTCGGATCTGCAATCAGTAGCGAGAAGGATAGGATGGCCTCCCCATCAGCTGCAAGCGGCATGCTGTCAGCACCACCCCTATCCATGGGCCCACCATTGGTGAAGTATGTGATTGCAACTTCGGCAATTGCAGAAGCAACCTCCTCCTCCTCAAGAACGGACACAATCAGGTTGTAGCCAGTCAGCCAGGCATGCCTGTGCTTCCCCACAACAATCCTCTGAGACCTTTTTTCTGCAGGATTGTGTCTCTGTGTCTGCTCTTTGCTACCTATGGTAGATTGCCCCTCCTCTGCCTCCAATGGTACCCTTATATCATTATCCCTGGTGGCAGGAAACCCATCCAGAAGAACCACTGTGTAGCCGCCACCACTGGTGGAGTTCTTTGAGTAGCTCCAGAAGAATTCATCCAGCAGGCCATCATCAGATCCCCACATCGCCTCTTGAAGGCCAGCACTCAAGAGTCCACATGGCCACACCTGGTCCTTGCTCTGGTCCCCAACTCCCAGGCAAACGTTGGAAGCATCCACAGTGACTCGCAGCTGGAAGTCCGAGGTACACCCTTCTGTTATGTTTGACTGAGTTCTACGAATGACGTGTTGCATTTGCTGCCGGATGTGTTGAGCCACCTGTTGGAGGTGCTCCTTGCTTGTCGATTGTGCATCATGCAATGGGCCAAGAGCAAATATGACATGAAAGTGGCGAGGGAGGGTAAGAGCTGAAGAGGTAGCTTTGGCATGTGCTGCAATGGCTGCAAATGGGAGTGGTGCCCGGTAAACTTCTGTTAGCTTCCACCACACTGGTATTCCTGTGCGATGCAAGCAGAGGACTGATTAGTTGAGCCATCCACATTGATCTGTCTCATCAAGTCCACTGCAAGTACAATCTGCAGCACAAGAATGGTATACAAAATGACAATGAGTCTGCCACTTTAATGCAGGTACGGGGAAAGCTACGTTGGTCCGGCGGAGAGCTTCGTGGTGGTGGTGCTTTCTAACATACCAATTCTAGGTACTGCACTAAACTAACCCTTGAACTCTGGCCTTGTGGTCATAAACGATGCACCAGGGTTGTATGGAGCAGGAAAAAGGGGAGGCTGGGTAAAATGGAGGTTACCACCACTGTGGAAGGTAGCATGACTTATCTTTTAACGTGACTTCCAGATTTTTCCAGAAAACACGTAGTCATGGTGCAATTTCATCTTAATGTTAATCCCATGATTCAGGATGAAGGAGGCCACACGTCTTGTTCTGAGGCCTACCTATACATACCTCACCACAGGTCTGCTGTCCCAACCATAAGGCCCTTGTTCAGACATATGGGTTCCATTTTCCCAGCTGCTTCAAAAATAGAGGAAGGGAGAGTGAGGTGGTGCGAACACCCAAGTAGGATTACAACACATACGTAGTACTTTCAGGAGTACAGTTTCGCAGTGGGAGGCTAGCGTGTTGGCCAACCGAGACTAAGGCATGATCATTGGGTGATTGAGCACCCAATCCATTAACAGATTCGAGATGAGGTAAAATGCCCATCTGACCAAGCCTCCGCTAAACCCTGAACAGGGTATCAAAACCTTGAGACCAATCCTCCCAGGAATACTTTTGAGCAGGCCCCCTCGCTACAACCAGACAGATTTTGGCATGATCACGTCAAAATCCCTGGAACCCTAGATTGAAAGTGAGTTGAAAAAGTACCCAAGGACACTAGCAGCAGAATTTGTCTTGAGAAAAACTTTACCAGTTCATGGTTCTTTTACAATGTACAACACTAGAAGCTTGTACAAGGGGTCGAGAATCTTAAAAATGGAGGGATTGTCCAAACTACCTGCAGCATTTCAATGACAACATGGCGCTGGAGAGCAGAGCATTCCGATGCGAAGCTCAAAGAAACAAGGATGCTGGTTGCATCGTAACATGAAAGTAGGTGGCAACATTGTCAGGAAGAGAGACTATTGCTCCAGAAAACAAACCCAATTGGGAGTGACCCCAGTTGAGAAGAGGATGAGGTCCGTTCACGTGTCAGAGCACATTCAATTGTCCACAAGTGTTGCCCGGATTCAGCGTACTGGACAAGAGAGAGGAGATGTGATCCCAGTTTACAAGAAGCAGCAGACAAGAGCAGAATGATTGGTCATACTCCATCTGGTCCCAGACATAATGTAGCAAGAATTGATCATTTCTTTCGTCTCTCAAGAGCACCTTCAATCATCCCCCACGACGCATCAGGCTAAGGATACACACAATCAGTCTCGCACGGAGGTACAACAAATCACCCACCGAGCAGAAAGGGTAGTACAACCGATGTGGTAATGAACAATCGCTTCCGGCCCGGCCGAGTCTTCCGTATCTTTTCTGGCTCCATCTCTCTCCCCCCTACCGCCTTCCACCCTCGCTACGTCCTCAAGCCATCTGTCGGGAGACCATGGAAGATTACAATTCAAACACTTCAAGAGCGTTTCAAACTACCTCCTACACCCCAAGCCTGGCAGTCTCAGACATTCAAATGCCAACTGAGAGACACAGAGAGAACGGAGGGAGAGGACGAGAGAGAGCGGTTTGGAGAGCTCACTACGCTTTCTTTGCACCAATAGGGTGCAAGGAGCGTGCTTGAGAAACCCGACCATGGAAATATTTATCCCATATTGTTTGCACAGTTTTTCAAGTCCCATATATATATGGAAACAGCACCGATGTGTGCAGGCGGGTGGTGTAGTGGCCACCTGTAACCCGAGCGGGGCCAGGAGAGTTGGATATGGTGCGGCCGGAAAGGGCCGCCGGCGGCATGTCGAGGGCGCGCCTGCTCCAAACCCGGAGTCGTACCGGGTTCCCCGTCGGAGGGCGGGGTGGCCGTGGCGTTAGAGCAGAGGACACCGCGTGAGGCGGGCAACCGAGCAGCGTTCACCTCTCGCTCCGGGTAGTGGAGGGATTACGAGCCTGAGTGTTCGCCGGCGATCACCCCTCCGGTCTAGCCCCACTGCACAACTCTCCCTTTTTTCGGATCTCTTCTGCAAAGAGATCTCGTTGAGAAGATGCAAAGGGTCTTCTCTCTCTTATTCGATTTGGCATATCAAAGGGAGGAGAGATCCCAACGCAGTTTTGCAGCAGGCCTGCAAGATCTCTGAAGACAGGAGCTCGCTATAGAAATCCGATCTGTAACAGGCAGCTTTTCAGGGTAATTTCTGCGTCATGTTGTTCCACTTCAGCTCTTCAACTTTACACGGTTGTCAAAGGAAGGAATATGGCAGAGAGGAGCATCCATGAGTCTCTGATCTGATTATGGATATTTGATGTGGATATCGAGAGTGACAAGGGAGGAACAGAGATTCCCTGGAAAATGTGGGAAGAGATGAGCAACACAGGAGAGAACTATGTGTGCATGGCTTTGAGAGCTACGAATGTCAGTCCTGGTATTGATGTTTGGATCACAGCTCCAACGTGTTTTCACACATGCGACCATGGGAAAGCAAACTCTGCTCAGATGGCGGTTTGAAGGGTAAGCAGGAGAAGGGAGGAGGGAGAGCACTGTTTGCAGGAGCAGAGAGACGCCATCGTTCACTTGGAGGGATATGATTGTCGCCTTTATTGAAGAATAGTTTCCAGGTATTTAGAACGACCTATCTATTCCAAATTTCAGGCTCAAGCACAATATGATGTTCCAAGAATATGTAACAGGACACTGTACGGATTAAAATCTTCTATATTTCTTAGTATTCCATCTCAGAGAAGAGCTGGAGTTCCTGCAGAATTTCAACATCTGGAAAAAGTGAGTTAATCGTTGCCAAGTGTTACTGTTGCTTGAGCGGCAATCTTAGCGGACTTTGAAGATTCTTCAGAAAATGAAGTTTATGTAAAGAAACTTGTTACACACTGGCATGGAGTGGAAGTTTGAATTTGCCCTCTCTCTATACAATCTAGAAGGGTCACATGTCTTTTGACATCACCAGTAAGAATTGGTGTCTCTGATGAACTGTAGGATTTTTTCCAGCAGATTTGTCGGCTGTGGCATATTTGTGGCAGTAACTGATCGTCATTTCTGAGGACCTGATTTTGGTGGAAGATGGATGGGGCCCTGCATCCCACCTCCATATACAGCCATCCTCACAGAAACACATGATAGTGCTGCACAAGCACACCCCCCACAAAGAATTTAGAATGACTGAAGTGGCTCTTTTAACTCTCTTTTTCTTTTCTGGGCTACTCACTCTAAGGAATAGGTGAGGCGCTTCACCTGCCATCGAAGGACGTAGCTATCTGATGAATTGCTGAATTGCATTGTGAATGTGTAAGCTTGCACAAGAATCAGCTTGCTGTTACCTATGCCCAATGGGTCCACACCCAAGCAGGTCCAATAATGGAGCAAATGGTTTCATCCTGCTTACCGGACTTTGACTATCTTGAGGGCTTGAGGGGAGAGGATTGGAGCATACTTGGCAAGGAGGGCTGGATTGTTCGTCCCCACCAAACCTTGCCTTCCCTGTTTACTGTTCAAACAAAGGCTTACCGGACTTTGACTATCTTGAGGGCTTGAGGGGAGAGGATTGGAGCATACTTGGCAAGGAGGGCTGGATTGTTCATCCCCACCAAACCTTGCCTTCCCTGTTTACTGTTCAAACAAAGGCATGTAATATTCCCATGTTGCGACCCCACAGAGTCAAATTTACCAGAATGAGAAGGAAAGAAAAGAGGGTAGCTATGAAAAAGTACAAAAACCATGGGGCACAATGTTGGTATCACCTAGTCCTGCCAATGGAAGCCACTTGAGATTGCTGAATCCAATGTGAAATGCCAGGAAAATGAGCATGAACTACCTCACACAGCCTACCGGAGAGATGGAGAGAGGAAACCAAAGGTCCAGTAAAAACCCATACCAATTGCAAGGTGTTAGAGTCCCTGTTAAGAAATTCCCAATCAACGGATACAAACAATTTGGACAACACCAATGAAAGAACTGCCATTCAGCTAGGTGAAATAAAGAGAAAACAGGGTCATTAACTGGCCCTCTTAAGTGCGACATTGTGGTGGTTATGCTCCGAGACCGCTACTCTGAATCAAGTAAACGAAACACCCACACTGCTCTCTTTGGCGGTCATCAAACGAAATCGCGAAGCAAACCAGACATACAGTGAAGGTGTTACTTGGGTACCTGCCCTCTACGGCAGCTCTCTCAGCCTTCTACAGTCTTCTAGTACCTGCACAGAGTACCTACTGCCTCCCATACTATCACATCTCTGCATCACACAGACGACCCAGCAGGCCCTTCACATGCATCAACCGAATGCACCCATGTCTTAACAATCCTGGTGACCACAAACTATAACTCAAAACTTTAATAATCCAAACCAGCCATACATCTCTCTATCTTTAGTCTGGAAAGCGAATCTCTGTTATCGCCTTTACTGCAATCCACGTCCTTGCAATGCAGCATCGCATTAAACCACACAAAGTGGACGACCCTCGGGCTTCCCCTCTCTTCTGCTTCGCTGTCCCGTCCACACTCCGTTACTGCGCCGTTCCGTTATGCTAGTTAGCTTGGAATAAAAACAAAACAAAAAATGGAAAAACAAAATCGGAATTTTCGGAGATTGTTTTTTTCCCGAAAATATCAAAATTACTTTCTAAAATAGAAATAAAAAGTTCACTGGGGATGCAGGGAATAGGGGTAGGACCCCTATTCCCGTCCACAAATGTTATTTTAGGGGATGTGCGGGGGAGGTTGGGGGGCAGGGGGGGTGGCAGAGAGATGAAGAGTGGGGAGATGGGCGGATGGCGATGGCCGCGCGGGCGGCCATGGCCACCGCGCACCTCGCTCGGAGAGGCCCATGGCCGTTCTGCGAGGCAGGAAAAGGCCGGGGCGGGGGGGGGGGTGCAATGGGCTCCACCCTTCTGCGAGACATCTCTGCGCTGCCTAAGTATTGCTGTAGTGGTCGTGGTTGTGGTTGTGTGTGTGTGTGTGGGAGGCTCAACCCTGGGGTTGTTGTGTGTGTCTCTCGTGTCACGGCGGAGCCTCCCTCGTTATGCCCGTGTCGTGTCCGGGGCGGCCACCCCACCCACCTCGTCGAGGCTTGGTTGTCCGTAGCCTATGGTGAGTCTCCTATCTGGGTTTGCTCCTTGCAAAGCTCGGGAGTTATGCACGGGTGGGAGTATGTTTGCTTGTAGCTTGTGGTGGGGGGGGGGGAGTGCGTGAGGTGATGCTGGCATATGCGGTCTTCGTGGGTGTTTGCGTGTTTGGATTTCTCGTCATGGCATGGAGGGCAGCCGCATTGACTGCCTGATGGCTCGCCCGAGAGAGAGAGAGAGAGAGAGAGAGAGAGAGAGCACTGGTATGAGCAGCATGCTTGTTAAGGCTGTTAATGTGGTTGCGGTGCACGCTGTAAAGTTGTGGCCTTCACCTCAGCATGAGCCTCAGCGTCCACTCTTGACATGGAGTAGCATAGTGTGAGATTGGGTCATTGAGCGCTGCTTTAGAAATGTCTGCAACAGTTGGCAGCGCCTAATAGCCTTCGTACTTATAGCCAATAGGAACTTCTGTCCTGGAGCAACCTTCTAGATTGGAATCAACCAGTTTCATGTCCCCTCCTGCCGTTTGCCGCCAAATTGGTTGTGGATGTGGTCAGAAGGCTTACAAAACTGCGATTTTTGGAAACACTGGCATGGGGTGGAGGCAAGGTATGGTGTTTTTTCCATCATCCAGTTAAGGCCACCAGTATATGGACAATGCCAAGTGAGTTTCATTAACAGCTCTGATGACCTCTTTTAATTCTTACAACTAGAAGAGCCCTATTTCCACACGGGTTGTCTTTGCAGCCGAATCTATTGGAAGGTTTCCGATAAAGGATGAGGACGAATAGGTTCGCTGTGTCATGCAGATCCAACTGTTTTTTCTTCCCCAGAGTTGTCTTGCTGTCAATCCCCAGCCTTAGTGAATTTTTGACCAGAGACATTGAGGGGGAAGGATATCATACTACAGCTAGAACGGTACATTTGAAGCCCCAGGTCTTTGGGCATATATATGTCTAATCTCAAGCCCAATCTCAAGAATTTATGTAAAGTGAAACCTGTTGCTGAAGCAAAAATCCATATAAACCTAAAGTCTCAGCAGGAGTTCCTAGGGAGTGAACCATCTGCTGGACTTCTAGCAAACATGTGAAAATTTTGGACTTAGAGAAAGGGAGGAGGCAATGATGAGGACATAAGGTTCGCTCGACTGATGAAACAGCACTGTTGCTGTCATGAGGATCCTCTTGTTTGTTACTTCTGATGCTTCCTGATCTGACAAGTCCTCAGCTACTCACAAGTTGACCGTTCACCTAGAGCAAGCTGGCCTATGTGGTGCTGCTGCTTCCTTGGCTGCACAGGGGTTCTGTAAATTGTCGGTAGACTTGTCTCCCTTGGCAGCTGAAGTACAGCGAGATGATGAGGACAAAGGTTCAATCAATCGATAAAACAGCACTCTATCTGTCATTCAGATCCTCCTGTTTGTTGATTCTTATGCTGACAATTCCTCAGCTACTGGCAAATTTGAGTTCACCTAATGAAAGCTGCCCACTGCCACTGCCCTTGATGCTTGGGTTGCTGCTATGTCCTTGGTGGTTGTGAAGTGTTTTGTAAATTATTGGCCGACCTGGAAAGCAGAAGAATTTCTAGCTCCTTCTTGGAGACCTAATGAAGAGCTAACAGCTGATAGTTAGTGTCAAGAATAACTTGTGTTACAGACTATCTTGTTTGCTAAGGAAGACTGTACAATATATTCAAAGTTTCCATGTGTGCCAAGTTAATTTCCAGCCCACTTTTGCAGGGTGGGGCAGAGAACAAAAAGCCCGTACCTTTGACATGATCAAAATACAATAGCTAGAAGGCCTATGTTTTATGTTCAAGTGCTGTATGATTTTTCATCCGAAGTCATTCCTAAATTCTTCCCAAGCAGTTAAGTTCTTAACCTAGGGGATTCTCACCATTCAATCCCTGATATGTAACCTGTGGTTTCAATGTGTTTTCTCTATATGGGTTGGCAGTGTATGATATGATGGGAGTAGAGCAGCACAACGGCTAGTGACTCAGGGATGGACACTGAGGACAATACTGGCTATGGATCCCATCAGGCAGGATTGGAGCAAGAGTACACAGCACTTCAAGAGGTTAGGACCATCCTGGAATGTTTTTATCATATGTTACCCTCTAATCAGTCAAGCTTTTGGTTCAAGCCGGCTATTGAAGTATTTCCCATTCATTGGAGTAACGCACAATTCCAGAAGATTGATAAGTAAGCAGTTGGTCGGGGGACCAACTGCACAAGTATATGTTCTCTACTCCTGTTTGTGCCTGATCGCTGAATTGGCTGTGTAATTATGGAAAGGGTCTGGTATCATTATTTTATCACCCACCCGTATGTAATGTTGTGAATATGCTTGGGATTGCATGGTCTAGAGGAGTCAGTGTGACTTGTTTCAGGCAGTCGTTTGTAATCAACAACTTTGTTGGGGATGACATGGTAAGCTTATGGAGATTTTTGGTTGAATCTGCATGGGGGATGATGCTGTATGGGATAATTTGCAAATTGTATGGCTTCAAGCTGACTGTGGTGTTGTGTTAGTTCTTGTGTATGCTAGTGCTGGATATGCTGGTGGCGCACCTCGTCCCAAGAGCTTGCCACCACACCTGTACTCTACCAGTTTTAGATCATTTTTAAACAAGCAATTCTGGGTGCATTGACCTCTGCCAAAACTGCTGTCAGACGCTCTTTTTTGAGTGAAGATCCTTTGTACCTAGGGTAAAAGTTGCTGAGTTGGCTCTGTGATGTTGTGCAGGAAATGATGGGAAATGTAAAGAAGCTAGAGGAATCAAGAAAGGCACGAAAAGTTCTCCAGGCTGAGATCAGGTTTGGTAGGACTCTAGGAAGTGGTAGTTTCCAGTCTGTTTGGAGCCGAAAACAGAGGGTTTTAATTTTCCCCTTCCGTTTCCACATAGTTGCAATTCTAACTCAAGGAACACTGCGTTGATCCTCTTGTAGAGCACATTGGTAAAACTTCGGGCCCACTTGCTCTTCAGACCTGCTGCATTTTGTTTGCTGGGGAGGTAATGGATTCTACACCCACCCACCCTGAATCCACTAGATAAAAATGGGTGAGGAGGGCTTCCATCAGCACCTCGCCCACTATCATCTTGCAGGAACCTGCTGTGCTGGTGCACCCGCAGATGGGAACCCTCACCCACCATTTTTGGCAGTCACCCTCAATGTCAAACTGTGGATTCAGGGTGACTTGGTGTAGACAGGAATGCACCCTAAGCCAGACTTTTTACTTCATCCTTTCAATTGTCCTTTTTATTCCAATGCCCATGGGTCATAATTGACTGGATGGCAACTTAGTGAAGCCCATGTTTGCTATTTCAGGTTTCTTCAAAGAAAACTGAGAATTTTTCAAAGGAGGTCACTTGCAAATGGGGATGGAGCAGAGCCTGTGGGTATTCACAGAGACTCGCAAGGGGTTTCACCAATTGTTGCAGAGACAGTGCCAGTAAGTGACACGGTGAGGATTTTAATGATATTGTGTTGCAAGCTCTTGACAAATTGAGTTTGGCAAGTGGTTTAGTTTGTTCTGAGAAAGCATTAACAGCATTCATATCCCATGCAGCCAAGGAGTGACAATGGCGAGGAGCAGTCACGGCATGCTTCAGAGTCATCGTCACTCTCTCTTTCTTTGAGTCTATCTTCCGAACAAGAGGTCGCGCCTTTCCAAAATGGTGATTCAACTCCGGGTGCAAGTTCTTCGCCTTCAAAGTATCACCAGACAAGCAGGAGAAGCACTTGGGAGGACCAAGGAGAAGGCGGAACACCATCGCTCTCTTTATCTTCCTCTCCATCATCTGAGCAGGATGTCCCTCGCTCTCAAGTTGGGGACTCAGTTACAACTGTGGACCTATTATCTCAAAATGGCCTTAGTCAGAGCCCAGTTCTGCAGAGACAGACTGGGAAGAAGAGAGTTTTTCAGCAGGAAGAATGGCAATCGGTGCAAGCTCAGTGATTAGACTCCACAAAGATTTTGCAAGTTTTGACCCAGGAGGATGTAATCCTTGGCTCTCAAAGTCAATATATTTGTGTAATTATGAGTAAAAGGGTCTGTTGTCTGTTCCCACACAGCTTCACAAGAGAAAGGAAAGCTCTCATGCCAATGACTCAAGTTCTGTTTCAGTTGCATTGATTTGTGAGATGAAATTGAGTTCCTTGGAGATAAAGGTTGGCAAGTTTGATACACTCGTCTTTGAAGCTGGAAGAAAAGTTGGACTAATACGAAAGTCCAGTTGGTTAGAGTCCATTCGGCCCCTTCCATGTTTGCTAGCACCTCTGGGCTTTGAAGCTGGAAGGAAAGTTGGACTAATACCAGAGTCCAGTTGGTTAGAAATCCATCCACACCCTTCCATGTCTCTGGCATCAAATCAACCATTCTGGTGTAAAGGGTAACCCATAGTGCTTCATTCCCCAGATCTGTGCCAGGAAGTGAACTTGGGCAGCCAGAATTCCTCCTGAAGCCACCTACAGGCTATTTACAACTTCAGCTGAGCAAGTTGCAGCCTTCATTCCCTGTTGGACTTTCAGCTATGCTCACTCCCCGTGGGATTGCCTACATTGACCGGACCCATCAACTGCTGAGTCTCTTAGACATAAACGAAGCTAAAATTTGCTGCCAACGATGCAGGGTCTCTGACACTGTGGGCCAATAAACCTCGTCTACAAAAACCCTTCTAGCTCAGATGTTCCCACCACGCTACGTTGGTGGCACTGTCTGACTCTTTCTGGCTCTGCAGTCCACCTCGTAGGTGCAGTCTGAGGGAGATCTGAGACAGTCTGAGACAGCTCAATTATTGCTTCCTCCATTCTGACTAGTTACAATTTGTCTATGATCGCAAGATTGCATTTTGTTTTTGAATGGCGTGCACATTCTTGAATCCCCTGCCCTCCCAGACTAGCGTGCATCATCGTCTTGGCCATCATGCAGCTCAGGCATCGTCATCCCATTGCTCTGGCAGCTCACCCGTTCTCCGATGCAATGCCCTGGATTGCTGCTGCTCGGCGGTGAATTATGTTGGGATTCATGATGTCAATACTTATGTCGCAGGCTCAGCGCCCTTAAGGTTGCTAGTTGGAGAAGCAGATTCGTCTCGAGGACCTCGAATTTGTTGGAGATATTGCGCCCCGTGCCTTCTTTCGTCTATACAGGCCTCCTCATTGCACAACACTCCAGCCAGCGGTAAGAAAGCAGGTGTTCCGTCTAGAGATTCAAGCCTGCAAGCGACTGGCGTGAGCATTGAGTTGACAGAGTCTAGGACAGATGGTCGAATTCGAGAAAACATTCTCACTGTCATCGGCAACACGCCCATGGTTTATCTCAACAGAGTTACATCGAGGTGTTGCGGGAGAATTGCCTGCAAGTTGGAGGCTCTTGGGCCTTGTCGGAGCGTGAAGGATCGGATTGCCCTGGCCATGGTGGAAGATGCAGAGAGGAAGGGCTTGATAAAGCCCGGGGTTAGTACGCTGGTAGAACCTACGAGTGGGAACACTGGTGTCGGGCTAGCTTTCGTATGTGCCTCTAAGGGTTACAAGCTCATCCTAACCATGCCCGAGGATCAGAGCGTTGAGCGTCGCATTCTGGTTCAGGCATTCGGTGCGAAGGTGCTTTACCATACCTTCTCTCTTCAATGTGCACTCAAGTGAGCTACCTTTTACAGAAATCAGGTACATGCAAACTGTAGACCTCATTCTCTAACCTGGATGTGCAGCTCCCAAACCGTTAGCTCTTTGCACCAGGTTTACCGTCACCCTCCCAAGTGCGCTGTTACTGATACTCTGATGGTCCTTTGGGGGTTAAAGGTAGAGCAGGAAGGCTAATGTAATCAAAGAAAACCAGCGAGAATCATTACTAGTTGAAAGTGCTTTTCTACAAAGGCATGTCGTGCTAGTCCTTGTGCCCGCCGAAAAATGCAGGAGAGTACAAATCACACATCCCTTAGTCATTCTGCTTTGGGGTGGCAGGTGGTTCTCACACCAGCAAAGATGGCAATGACAGGCGCAATACAGAAAGCAGAAGAGCTAGTCACGCAGATTCCAAATTCCTACAGCCTCCAGCAGTTCAATAATCCTGCAAACCCCCGAGTCCACTATGAGAGGACGGGTCCAGAAATATGGCGTGACACCTGTGGCAAGGTATACCTGGCAGTTCTCACAGCTTGACTATTAAGAGTATTCCATGTTCATATGTCAATCTGTGTTTGTCTTTGAGGGGAAACTCTCCATCATGTTTCCTATGCCAGATAAGTTTCTGTACAATCTCTCCCTTCCATTCTCTTGGACCCCACAGACCCCATGACACAGCTCCGGTGGGGTAGATCCTCTGGGTGGTACACTCTCAATGGAAATGTCGGTTGAACACCATATATTGGTATTGAATATGTGGCAGCTGATTTACATGCATTGTATTCTTCTTTCAACAACCAGAGTCACAAGGTTTTCCAGCTGAGAGTCTTCTTTGCATGGTGGGGTGTATGCTAGGTGGACTTTTTAATTGCGGGCGTTGGCACAGGTGGCACCATCTCTGGGTGTGGGGAGTATTTGAAGCAGATGAACAAATACGTGCAGATTGTTGCTGTGGAGCCTGCTGAGAGTGCAATTCTATCAGGTTTTTCTCTCTCTCTTCTAAGTGGATAGAAGCAAGTAAACTTTATTTATATTTCAAACTTCACAATATGTGGGAACTTCATATCTATTTTGGCCTGGTTTGTGGGGTAACTCAGGTGGCAAAGCTGGATACCACCAAATACAAGGGATTGGTGCAGGTTTTATCCCTGCAGTTCTCAACTTGAATGTCATTGACGAAGTTGTCAAGGTGAGCACAGCACTTCTGTTGAAGTCCTTAATTAGGGCTTTGTGGCAATATTTGACGGTTGCTGGATATATTGCCAATGGAGCAAGTACCTGCTGTTAATCCCTCGAGCTGCTGGAGTTTCCGCGAGTGCTTGGCTTTAGGTTTGGGATCTTCTTACTGGGTCCTTGGATTCGATTAAGCAAAATTTTACTTCGTTAAGTTCCTGCTGTCATAAGTGAACTTTGTGGGATGGCCAATGTCTCTAAGAAGTACCAACACCCAAGTGCTTTTGGAGGAACCAAGCTTTGGGAAAACCAATATCTGATAAAAAAAATTAATTTCAGGGCTTTTGGACCCTCCGAGCAAACCTGTCTGGCACCTTAAAAGGTCAATTGTTCAGCAGTACGCCTTATGTACTTAGCGCCTTGCTCAGAAAACAAGGAGCTGTGGGCAATCGGTTCTCCCTGGTTCTGGTTTGTGTCCAGTGAAGAAGGTTCCCTATAGCAACTGCCAGAGCATAAACTAAAGCTGCAAGAGAAATCCTGTTTGAGAATGACCAGAGACTACTTTTGCAACCCTGTTGCCTGTGTTTCCTGGTTGCAGATCATGTCCAATAAGATTTGAGTCTATTATGATGGGCTTACTCATCTCCTTCTCTTTCTTCTTCTACCTCCATCCTTCCCCTTGAAAAAACTCCATTTCCAATTTGGCAGACACTTTCTGAAGTATTTTGAACTATTGGGATCTTGGTTGAGCAAGCAGGTTCATAGCAGAGATGCATTTGGAATGGCGAGGAGGCTCCACCAGGAGGAGGGTCTACTGGTTGGCATCTCCTCCGGTGCTGCAGCATATGCAGCCATTCAGATTGGTCAGAGACCTGAGAACAAAGGAAAACTTATTGTGGTAAGGTCACAGTTGTTTGAATACTAACATGTGTAGCTCTGAGGTTAATTTACAGTGAGAGGTGATAGAAAAGCTATAGTCTGCCCAAGCATGTCAGCCCCTGGTGTGCTTGTTTTCCTATGTTGAGAAAATATGGTCATGCACTTTCATGGCATTAGATGCTCTTGGCCCAAGTTGAATAACATTAGCAGCTTCAAAGCTGTTTACTGTGGGCAGATGGCAAAACGGATGTTTTTTGTTGTCCAACCTCAGGGGGGCCTTGTTAATACTTTCTCAAGGTCATGATGCTCTTGGCCCAAGTTGAATAACATTAGCAGTTTCAAAGCCGTTTACTGTGGCAGAGGGCAAAACGGATGTTTTTTGTCATCCAACCTGAGGGGGGCCTTGTTGATGTTTTCTCAAGGTCATAGTTACGAATTTCCCTACCTCCATGTTACACTAACATACCCTGTCCAGCTTGTTCTCCGCCTGATGGAACACTCAACAGTGTATCAATGGTAGGGCATGTGTGTACTGGGTTCTGGATACTGGCATAAAACTTACTCATTCCCATTTAAAACACAAGCTCACTTGTACATAGGCATATTACTGTGGGGTAGTCTTCAAGCCTTGCATTAAAAGCTCAAGAAGTGATAAAAGCTTTGGTAATAGTGCAGAACATCTGTGTTGCTGCCCATGTGTGGTGCAAGTCAGACAGTAAGACTGAGAGCAAGTGTAAATCATGGGTTTTGCAGTGTGTGCTACCAAGTTTTGGGGAGCGTTATTTATCAACACCCCTCTTCCAACGAGAGTGGAAAGCAAATATAGAGGAGGAGAGAAGGATGCCTCTGAACTGGTGGCACCAAGATGATGAGGACGACCAGGCCCTCCTGACACAGCTTTAGCTCACATGGCTGTGATTGCACTGCCAGTTTCCATTTGTTATTGGAGAGGCCTCTGGAATGTTGAAGGCCAATGCCTCCATGTGCAGTTCTCTGAGCCCTCTCCAGAACAAGGGGCTCTGGGATGTCTTTCATTCCACCAACGAAGTTGATTGCTGGAAATGCTTGACATGAGGTGATGATTTGTGCGAAAGTCTCTTGGAGGTAATCCCTCAGATATGATCACCCATTTGAGGTCATACAGTTAAAGCGCGCACAGGAACAATTTGGATTTTATAACCAATCAGCATGTGAGACTGCTGCTATTTTCTGTTTGTCACATTATCTCCTTACACTAAGTGGGCCTCTGAACACTGGACCTCACAGTTGCAAAAGGGGCCTACATCCATCAACATGTGAGGCACAATAGGAACAGTACGGCCCTTCATCACCAAAACTGAATACATACTTTTCAGGCCAACGGTCAAATCATCAACCTACTATCTTGTAGGCACTAGTGCCAACCTCAAGAAGCTCCTCTGGTATTTCAAACCATACTAGGGTAGCCTGCGCCGTTGGCCCATGTGTGAAGAATTGAAATCTAAGAGCAAGTGCAATTTCCCCTGTATCCAAGTGCGTTAAACGTCTCCTATATGTTAAGGCCCATCTAAGCCCAAGTGCAATCTCCAAGTGGGTCTCCCATGTAGAGGCCCAATGGCGACCTCCAATGTCATTCCAACATTTAATTTTGTAATTAATGGAATTTTCAGTGACCAAAATTGCTCATATTTTTATAATTCTCGGCCCATAGATCCAAATTTTTTGAAACCATGTCTGTGCACCCCTACCCCTACTTGTCGAGGGCTTTCCAATGGTACCAAAATTGTGGCCTCTATCACTTGATTTTGTAATTTAGTTGAATTTTTCAGCTACCAACATTGTTTATTATTCCATAAGTCTCGGCCTCTAGGTCAAAATTTTGTGATCAAGAGGGTGCACCCCTACTCATGGAGGGCTTTCCAACCGTACTAAAATCGTGGCCGGAGGCTCCATCATTTGGGAGATCTCAACTCACTACAAATGCCAATATTAAAAAAAGCCCAATTTACATTTATGTCCACGTGCACAAAAGACCGACAAATGAAAGGCCTGTCATCGTTCTAGGAAAGCTCACTTTGCTATTTTTCACGAATATCCAACGACCAAAAGTACTTGAAATTCCATATCTCCCTCACCATAGGTCCAAAAATGATGAGACCAAGTTGGTGCACCCTCCTCACCGAGGGCTTTCCAACAGCCCCAAGCACCAGGGCCAGGGCTGGGCCCACGGTTTGGAAGATCTCAACGCTACAAAGCTACAAAACAAACAAACTTGCTTCATATATTGACTAGGGTAGTTTGTGCTGTTGGCCCAAGTGTCCAATGTCATGTAAGTCCAAGTGCAATCTCCTATGTATCCAAGTGCGTGTCATATCGAGGTGTCATATATTGATATATCCAATTATTGTCCCAGAAAAACCCACAATGTTATTTTTCACGAATTTTCAGCAACCAAAAGTACTTGAAATTTGACATCTCCCATGACACCGCAGGTCCCAAGATCATGAGACCAAGCCGGTGCACCCCTACTCATCAAAGGGCTTTCCAACGGTAGTAAAATTGTGGCCAAAGGCCTTGCGGTTTGGGCGACACTACCAACAATATTGTGAACGCCATTATTTAAAAATGCCCAATTTACATTTGTCCACGTGCACAAAAGACAAATGAAAGGCCAATCATTGCTCCAGGAAAGACCACTTTGCTATTTTTCACGAATTTCCACTGACCAGAAGTACTTGAAATTCCATATCGCCCACATTACAAGTCCAAAAAGTATGAGACCAAGTTGGTCCACCCCTCCTCATCGGAGGGCTTTCCAACGGCACCAAGCACCAAGGCTGGCCCCGCGGTTTGGGACATATGAATGAGGCTACAAAACAAAACAAAACACCTTGCTTTATATATTGACTAGGGTAGCTTGTGCCGTTGGCCCATGTGTGAAGAATTGAAATCTAAGACCAAGTGCAATTTCATGTGTATCCAAGTGCGTCTCCTAAGGCCCATCTAAGTACAAGTGCAATCTCCTATGTATCCCATGTAGAGGCCCAAGTGCGACCTCCAATGTTATTCCAACACTTAATTTTGTATTTAGGTGAATTTTCAGCGACCAAAATTGTTCATATTTCTATAAGTCTCGGGCCAATCATTGTCCCCGGAAAGGCCATTTTGCTATTTTCCACAAATTTCCAACAACCAAAAGTACTTGAAATTCGACATCTCCCACAACCCAGGTCCAAAAATTATGAGACCAAGTCAGTGGACCCTACTCATAAAACATAACTAACGAAGTCGCTTCGGAGTCATATATTGTCGGATAACCTGTCCACTGTCCATTGCATTTCCAAAGAAACAGGAAAAAAAAAAGTTCTATATTTATGATTTTTTTATTTTAAAGGGATGGAAGCCCTCGATATTTATTGATAACTAGGGTAGCCTGTGCCTACCCAAGTGTCCAATGTCATCTAAGCCCAAGTGCAATCTCCTATGCATCCAACTTTGGGATCTCCTATGTCAAGGCCCATCTAAGCCCAGTGTGCAATCCCCTATGTATCTAGAGACCCTCATGTTTGGGAGATCTAGGCCTAGGGTAGCCTATGCCATTGGCCCATGTGCTAAGAATTGAAATCTAAGTCCAAGTGTCATCCCCTATGTATTCAAGTAGCGTCTCCTATGTCAACTTGGTCCATGTGTGAAGAATTGAAATCTAAGCCCAAGTGCAATTTCTCATGTACCCAAGTGGGTCTCCTATGTTGAGGCCCAAGTGCGACCACTAGTGTAGCCTATGCCGTTGGCCCATGTGTGAAGAATTGAAATCTAAGCCCAAGTGCAATCTTCTATTCATGTATCCAAGTGCATCTCCCATGTACATGCCCAAGTGTCCAATGTCATCTAAGTCCAAGTGCAATCCCATATCTAATAAGTTTTTTTTTTTTTTTTTTTTTTTTCAGAGAGCCTACGACCAGATTTGAACCAGAGACCTTTCCCTTTATATCTCTCCCGTCGAGAATGCCCACTTTGCCATTTTTTCTATTTTTTGTGAATTTTCAGCGACCAAAAGAAATCGACATCTCCCACACTACATGTCCAAAAATCATGAGACCAAGCCCGTGCACCCCTCCTCGTCGAGGGCTTTCCAACGGTACCAAGCACCAGGGCTGGGGCCTTGCGGTTCGGGACATCTCAACGTGACAAAACAAAACAAACAAATCGTCTCGATTCATATGTTGATGGGGAAAAAATAAAACCCCTGTGGGGCCATAAAGCATACACACCAACATGGTGTAGGACAAGCCAAGAGACAAATACGAAGAGAAATACCATCCAGTAGGATGAGAAGCCAATCAGCAGGAGGTGAACTAGTGAACTAGCAAATTTGTAGTGTGGAAAAGTTCAGCCACTGTGGATTCCAGCTTGGAAGGCTCCTCATAATTTCCACACAGCCTCAAAGCAAAACACACCTGAAATGCATTGCATGTGTCATCTTGCAGTTATAAACACAGTGAAAAGCTATGCTGCAAGATCAAAAGAAAAAGCCCAATAACAGATGATGTAGGCCTAGTGGTATCCAGCAGAACCATACACTTCCAATCTACTATGTAGGAAGAAAAAGAACCACCCAAAATTCAAAGGTCGAGAGCTAGTTTAGCGTAGAGCAGGAATAGGGTGCCATAGTGCCATGTCATTGTCGCCACGTTTCGTAGCCACCTATCGTCGTCGCCACGTTTCGTACGTCGTCAATTTCTTTCTATCTGCCCGGATTGCCCAAAAATAACTGAAAAAAAACAGGGATAGGTGTGCGCGGGGAAGGGATGACGATGCCCCCATGAAGAGTCTTGCGATCGTCCCCGCGAAGAGTCTTGATGATCGCAGGGATTTGTCCATCCTGCAAATGTGGGCTCCTGGCTCCTGTTAGTACCATGATTTGGCATTCTTCCTGATGTTTACAAGGTTTCAATCTCTGCCTGCTCAGCTGCACCGTGGTGGTTCTCACAGACCAATCCGACATTACCTGTGGGCTCCTGGCTATGTGGTGAGGGCTCCTTCTTCTTCAACCTATTTCTGCCTGTTTGTCCCTCTCATCAGACTCAGCCCTGAGATGCATATTGAGATGCATATTGTCTCTGTAGTTCCCAAAGCAAGCGGCGCATAGTTGGTCTTCAACGTTGCAGATTTTCCCACCTACCAGTCTCTATCCGCAAACTGTGGTAGCCCACCCTGAGCCTCCCCAATGCCCTTAAGAAGAGAGGAAGATAGGGCTGCAGACATGTAATTAGGCCGCAAGATCCTATCGTCACGGAGAACTAAGAATGTCTCCCGATAGAATTAGAGTGGCTAGTTTCCATGTCCGCCTGACGTGCAGTTCCATAAGTTCTCTTCTGATGCATCTATTGCGGTCCTATTTGGAGGCAATACCCACCCTTTCTGCATTTGTTGCTCCACTGAATAAAGAGAGAGCCAACTCGTATTTGCATGCAGCCAAAGACCTGATGAAGTGGGCTCACGCTGGTTCCAAGGTCTTTCTCCCTTGATTCTGATCATTTATTTCATGTCTGGCATCTCGCATTGGAACGTCAATGCGCAGAAGAGATCAAAGCAAATGATCCCCAGGTAATGTGCACAGATACAAAACCTAATTTGTCATATAGACTTTTGGAAAGTGGGCTCTACGCCGGTTCCGAGTCTTTCTCCCTTGATTCTGATGGTTGCCATTTATTCATGTCTGGCATCTTGCATTGGAACGTCAATGCGCAGAAGAGATCAAAGCAAATGATCCCCAGGTAATGTGCACATATACAAAACCTAATTTGTCATATAGACTTTTGTAAGTTAGCTCTCTGGGTGGATGGTGGTTATAAGTGTTTTTCACATGTTACTGCCAATGGGGTAGCAGGCAAATATCAGAACACCAAAAACAGAGACAAGGAACAGCTTTATTAGAAGGAATATGTTTTGAACCTAAGACAATGGTGGGACACTAGATGCAGAAAGGTGAATCCCTTATCTTACCGAAAAAACAGACAACAAGATGCTCGAGGAGCTTTCCTGCAAAATTTTCTATTCTCTTTGCCTGACACGTTTCTAATGTCTGTCAGCACACAGGGACTAGTGGGTGGTAAGGTGCAGTTGGGGTGTTTGCTAGATAAATTATGGTTTGTCATTGTAGCTCTCAGCAGCAAGGTGGAGATTTTGTTTTGGCCAAGGCAGGGATAACTGGAGGTCGTGATGGAGTTGTGGGTCCAGGTCCATCCGAGAGGGCCAGATCTCAAGCACAAGAGTACCAATGAGCCGCCGTGGATTTATAGCTGCAAGAAATCTGCATGGGTAGATGGTCAACTGGAAGCAGGAGTGGGACCACAGCTGATAAAATCAGGCACTTCCACCATGACAACCACTTCCAAAAGGGGACCAAGAGAGGTAGTCCAGAAGATGTCTTCTTGTGCTTCTGGGCAAAGGACACCAAGTGAGGCAAGACAACTGAAAGAGGTTCTGCAAACTTTGAACCAAGGAGGTATTTCAGCACATTCAGATACTTCTGTCTGTCTCCTGCATAAGTGCATCAAGATGAAAGACCTAATAGCTGGAAAGGAGGTGCACGCTCACATTATCCAAAGTGGATTCAAGCCAAATGTGTTTCTACACAACACCCTTGTCAACATGTATGTCAAATGCAAGAGCATTGTGGATGCACACCAAGTGTTCGACAAAATGCCTCAACGAGGTTTGATCTCGTGGAACATAATGATTGCAGGATTTGCCAAGCATGGATGTGGTAAGAATGCCTTGGAGACATATGAGCAAATGATGTGCGAAGGGGTGAAGCCCAACCAGTTCACATTCATTTGCATTTGCAATGCGTGTGCAAGCCTGGCGGCCCTGGGAAAGGGAAAAGAGGTCCATGCTGACATCATGAAAGCTGGAATTATACCAGATGTCATTCTAGGCACCGCCCTGGTGGATATGTATGCCCAATGCGGGAGCATCAATGATGCAAGGTAGTGTTTGATGATATAGTGACATGGAATGCAGTGATAGCAGGATATGCCCAGCATGGGTGTGCGAGGGAGGCTTTGGAGACCTATGAGCAAATGATCCTGGAAGGGGGGACACTCAACCAGGTCACGTTTGTTTGCATTTGCAGTGTGTGTGCGAATCTGACAGCCCTAGAGAAGGGTAAAGAGATCCATTGTGATATCAGGAAAGCTGGAATTGTACCAAATATCATCTTGGAAACTACCCTCATAGACATGTATACCAAATGTGGGAGCATCAAGGATGCAGTGGGAATATTTGACCATATGGCTGAACGGGATGTGGTGTCCTGGAGTGCGATGATCGCAGGATACGCCCAGCTTGGTTGTTGGATGGAGGCTTTGGAGACCTATGAGCAAATGATCTGCGAAGGGGTGAAGCCCAACCACGTCATGTCCGTGTGCATGTGCAATGTGTGTGCAAGCCTGGCAGACCTGGAAAAGGGCAAAGAGGTTCATGGTGACATCATGAGAGCTGGAATTGTACCAGATGTCATTCTGGACACTGCCCTCCTAGACATGTACACTAAATGCAGGAGCATCAAGGATGCAAAGGGAGTGTTCGACAATATGGCTGCACGTAGAATGCAATGATGGCAGGATATGCCCAGCATGGGTACGGGATGGAGGCTTTGGAGATTTATGAGCAAATGATGTGGGAAGGGGTGAGACCACACCAGATCACATTTGTTTGCGTTTGCAATGCGTGTTCCAGCTTGGCAGCTCTGCAAAAGGGCAAAGAGGTCCATGCTGACATCGTGAAAGGCGGAATTGTACCAAATATGATTCTGAACAATACCCTTGTGGACATGTATGCTAAATGCGGGAGCGTCAAGGATGGAAAGGAAGTGTTCAACAATATGGCTGAACGAGATATGGTGTCGTGGAATGTGATGATGGCAGGATATGCCCAGCACGGTTGCCATAGGGAGGCCCTGCAACTATTTGAAGGAATGCAAAAGGAAGGCTTGAAGCTGGACAAGATCACCTTCATTTGTGTTCTCTCTCTCCATGTAGCCATGTTGGCCTAGTGGATGAAGGCAGGCATTACTTTCATTCCCTGACTCAAGATCATGATGTGACTCCAACAATATGTGGAAGGATAGCTACAATAGCCCTGGAAAGTGGCAGGGGAATCCATTCTGATATCATCAAAACTGGAATTCAGTCAGACAATATTTTGGACACCGCTCTTGTCCACATGTATGCCAGTTGCGGGAGTGTGAAGGATGCGCGTGAAGTGTTTGACAGAATGTCTAAGCACGATGTGGTCTCATGGAGTGCCGTGATCACAGGGTATGCTCAGCTTGGACATGGCAAAAAGGCTCTCAAAATCTATGAGCAAATGCTCTGGAAGGGTGATGCTTGACAGAGTCACGTCTATTACCATTCTCGATGCCTGTGGTAGCTTAGGAGCACTAGAAAAAGGGAAGTAGATCCATGCTGACATCAAAGAAGCTGGAATTGTGTCATCTATTAATTTGGAGACTACCCTAGTCCATATGTATGCTAAATGCGGGAGTGTGAAAGAGGCAGGTTAAGTGTTTGACAAAATGGAAATCTGATGTGGTGTCATGGAGTGCAATGGTTGCAGGATGTGCTTAGTGTGGTCATGGTGAAGAGGCCCTCAAAATCTATGAGCAAATGCAAAGGTACTGAGTGATGGCTGACAAGGTTACTTCATCATTCTTCTTAATGCTTGTGCCAGCCTAGGGGCCCTGAAAAGGGCCAAGTGGATCCATGCTGACATTATCAAAGCTCAAACCTTGTCCACACCTAGGCAAAATGGGGAGATAATAGGAATAATGTAAGAACTTAATGGACTTGTGTGATCTGACAGTACTTTCGCCGGATTGCTCCTCCGAGCAGGGCTCCTGTCAAATCCTCCCCACCCCATATTATCTCGGTTTCACTATTAAATACTCATGAGTCCGAGCGGGTTGTAAGTTGTGGTGGGTAGCTCGATGGTAAGGTGATAGCAATGGAGGTGGCGAGGTTCTGGGTTCAGTAAACCCAAACCTTATTACACTTCTTTAGAGTTACATCCCAAACTTTATTGTCCCTGTGAGCAGCCGAAGCTCCGAGTTGGTCCGGCGGCCAAGTTGGGAGTTAAGAGTGCACATCAAAGCGAGTAACTATGACTTGAAGGGGGAGCTTACCGAAGTGAGGTGCGCGACACTTGGTATCAGAGCTTAGAGTTCAGTATGCGATCGTCCTTGGGATCGACCTTATCATGGGGTCGGGCAAGCGAAAGCGAAAGCGGAACGGCCCGAAAGACGATGATCCTGGTGGGCCCGATGGGGGCGACGTGTCACCGAAGCGGCCATTTGAGGAAGCGATGCATGCTTTTGAAAACAAGGCCGCTCAAGAACGGGAGGAATCTGAGGAGTCGGAGCCCGAGGAATTCCTAAGAGCTCCGACAGACCAACAGATCCCCCCATGCCAGCAGCCTTTTGGGAAGGGTTGTTGGCGCAGTTTGGCGGGACGTTGAAAGACGTGTTGAAGGCGGCTAATGCTACTTCCACTAAGGCAAAGTTTAAGGTAAAGCCTAAGGAACCCGTCACCTTTGAGGGCGTCCGAAATCGGAAGGCACTCAATACCTGACTCTTGGAGCTAGAGCAGTACTTCCGGGCAGCCAAGTTGATTGACGAGGATTGGGTGGAAGTGGCTCCCACCTGTGGCAATGTAAACCCCGGTTGATGTAACCCTACACTCGGTGTAACCCCGATTTATGTAACCCTCCACTCGGTGTAACCCCGGTCGATGTAACCCTCCACTCAGTGTAACCCTGTAACCTCGATTTCTCATGTAACTCTGGTTGGTCCATTTTATACTTAAGCCACATTTGGACTTAGTCAAATTTCGAGACCAAGTATGGTTACACCGACTGGAGTTACACTCCATTCTGTATAACCCCGAGTGGAGTTACACACCTCGTCGCGTAACCCGATGTAACCCCAAGTGGAGTTACATACCTCGTCGTGTAACCTAGTGTAACCTCGACTGGAGTTGACACTCCTTCAGTTCCATGTCACCCTCAAGAGAGGGTGGGGAAGATTTGACATGCCAGAAACCGGCGTACCATCCTGTCAGAGGTTGCACATGTACATTAAGTTCTTACATTATTCCTATTATCTTCCGGCAAAATGTGGGGGGTGCTGGTACAAATATGCATTAAAAAAAAAAAAAAACCAAGCTTTTCCATGAAACCATGACATTAAATCAAAATTCAAACGATTTAAAATCAATACCAATTGAAAATAAGATGAAAAAGATATCATCAACATTCATAATTCATCTACTTGTTGTACCAAAACGAGCCAGAATCATTACACATCAAATTAATATAAAATGAAACAAATTGCAATAGACTCTCTTGCTTTGGCAAAACATAAGAGGAAGGGAAAACTAGGGAGCATGGCTTAGCACATTACACCAATCACTTCACACCAAAGGGGAGGAAGCCCTTGAGAGCTTTATTGGGATTATTGAAGGGGAAAAAATGTAATATATCTTTTAATAAAACTTGAACATTCACAATCCAAAATTGCATCATGTATCACAACACAATGTAGTCCATCTTTTCACAAGACTTGAATAGACCTCATCAACAAATTAACAATTCATCCCCTGTCATGGGGATGACCCACCCTTTTTTGTACCAATTGAAGGTAGTTCTCAGAGTTCGTGGCTAGTAGTGCGGAGCAACATGAAGCCCTAGTTCTAGCAACGACGAAAGGTCGGAAGCTAGTTTAGCGTAGAGCAGGAATAGGGTGCCAAAGTGCCACGTTTTTGTAGCCACGTTTCGTCGTCAAATTCTGTCGAGTCTGCCCTGATTGCCCGTGCGAGAAACCCCAAAGCGCCAAGTTGTTTTGGAATTGCCCGGACTGCCCGGTTCTTGAAGTTCTTGAACTGCAGGGAGCTCTCGTTTTCAGCCATCGTGCACCTTGCAAGCTCTCAACAGTCTCGCTGCTCAATGCAAACCGTGGCCTTTCCCTCATTCGATCAGCTTCGGTTTTCGTGCAAAGGCTCCGCAGATCACATCATTTTGCTTGTTTAGGCTTGTGAACGTGTTTTGGCCGTGACAGCCACATCATCAATCATGATGGTAAGGTTGTTTGCTTTTGGGCCCTTTTCCAAGCATTGAATAGCTTCTGTGAGGCAGAGAAAGTTTGGGGTAAGGAATCAACAAGAAGTGATACAAAGTATGCTGATCAGCATAACAATGTTTTTCTGATGGAGTGAGATGTTCCCGAAACTCAACAATGGTTGTCACAGACACATTCAAGGATAAAAAACTAACTGAGCATTCAGACGGGGAACTTTGAAGGCAGTGGAGATTACTGAAAGTACCAGAAGGAGAAAGAGGCTTAAATGGATACTGCAGACATGTCTTCCTTCAAAATATGACGCGCTAAAGAGTGTGTTTTGAATTGGCATTACGGGTGAGAGATCATGTCACCTCCCGTCTGATAGGGCACAATCAGGAGGTGTGTGGCCTCAAGTGGTCACCGTCAGGCCAACAGCTAGCAAGTGGAGGCAATGACAACTTGCTCCACATTTGGGATGCAGCTGTCACATCATCATCACCTGAGTCAGCAGTCTATCTACACAGGCTGGACGACCACCAAGCAGCTGTGAAAGCACTTGCCTAGTGCCCCTTCCAGGCCAACTTACTCGCGTCTGGAGTGTCTGGAGTGGGTACTGCTGATCGCTGTATTAAATTTTGGAACACGCAGACAGGTGCCTGTATCAACCGTGTCGACACTCATTCCCAGGTTGATGGTTTGCCGATGAGATCGATACTTCCTTGAAGAATAGTAAAAAAATCTAGCTTTACATTGTACGATGTGATATTATTAATTCCACTGTCCCATTTCTCGTGTAATGAGAAAGTTTTAGTGCACCGTATGTAGTTTCTTATGACTGAAAATGAGATGTTTGAAAAACTGTATTATATATGTTCCTCTAAATTCAGTTGGTGATGTCTGAACTGCATGAGCAAGTTAGGATGGCATAATGTGAAGATGTTCTGCATCACACAAGGTTACTATTGTTGATCTAGGTCTGGTGGTCAAACATTGGGTTGTGCACTCAGGTGTGTTGCAATGCAACCGGCATCAAAAGGAGATACTGAGCAGCCATGGGTTCAGCCAGAATCAACTGTGCTTGCGGAAGTATCCATCTATGGCCAAAATGCTGAACTCACTGGTCACACTGCCCGTGTTCTCCATCTTGCCCAGGTTTTAAGACTTCTTTCTGTTGACATTCTAGTGTTTCCAAAGATGACAATTTGCAGAATTTCATTTCATATTACACTTACGTTTGTACTACTCTAGGGTTCAGAGGAGCAATGTTGCAGCTCTGGCTCAAAAATGCACATGTGGATCCATAATGCCACTGACGGTCCAACATCGTCATTGCCATCGTTTGTTGAAATTGAGTGAATTACTTTTATGTTTGTGACTTTCTCATGATTTTAGTGCTGTAATTTGTGTAGAGCCCTGATGGAACAATGGTAGTCCCCGCTGCTGCGGATGAGACACTTCGCTTTTGGAAGGTATTTGGGATGGCACAACCTGTCAAGAAGGTCTCCATGGGAGGAACTGGTGATCTGTCATTGCGAAGAATTAACATAAGATGGGAGCGCCAGCTGTGGACTACAAAAATCAGAGCTCCAACATAGCAGGAAGCAAAACATTGATGCCTTGGGACAGGGGGTCACCACCTCAACAGAATGTTGGTTTTAAAAGCATAATGAAAATCATGATCCATGTCCAGTTTCTGCTGTAAATGGTGGGTTGGTTGACAAACTTCAATGTTTGGCATCACTGAGGCAGAAAACATTTCATGAGGTGAGGACTGACACTTTCCACTTTTGTCTATTGGGGGGCTAATAGGTAGACATAGGTGGCCTGTCCCACCCAGGATGCTCATATCTAAGGGCATGCTGTGGACCAAATTAAGTGTGCACATCAATTATTACAAGCTAACACTTCAGTTTTGCAACATGTTTGTTGAAGGACTTGCATGTTAAATGTAAGTTGAAAGACCTGCAGACCCAGATGTCTCTCACAGGGACTGCGGTGAAAATCAAGAGCCTGCTCTCTTGTGGGTGCAAGCTCAATTTATGATGTGCATGTGGTGGATTGCTTGTGCAGTGGGGCGTGCACATTGATCAAAGACTTCTTGCAGTGACCATATGGGACAAACATGACCTGCCTACAATGGGTATTACGAGAATTGCATACTCTTGTTTATTCCAAGATCATTCCCACTCAATGCATGCATCTGCTGGCCATGGGTTCTCCCACCCACTGGACGATTACATTATGTTATTCCTACATTGGAAGTTTGATGAGACACTCAAAACAGCATCCTCCCATGGCTCAGCAGTCATGCCCTGCCTTTCTTTGGAAAGATGATTTTCTGCGATTGTCTTGCATATCCTTTTGTGGAGGGTAGGCCTACAAATCACCATCAGGGACTAGAGAGGGGCCATAAGCGCCGAATGTATCTACCATTTTGAAGACTCATGAGAGCAAGAAATTTTTCAATCCTGTGTATAAAGCCTCTCAGTACATTTGGTCTCAAAGATTGTTGGCCGAGCAATTGTTGTATGGGACACTAACCGCTTTCACCACTTTGAAGATGGGGTTTGTTCTTGTAGGGATTACTGGTGAAACGATGTCTTGTTTGTTGGAATGGTGCGGATGCCTTGCTTCATTCTTTGATCTGTGTAGCTACTCAATTCATCCACCATTTCCTGAGAATAATGGCCATGATGTACTGTTGAGGGGCGCATTTCTGTACCATAGATCCACATGAAACAGTAGCGGGGTCTACAGGTAGTTAGTGAAGGGGGGATTTTGACTGTCTCTGGTGATAGTGGAAGGAAATTAGAGTGCTGTCATATTTCTGGTGTGGGTGGTGGATCTTCTCCAGAGCTTGAAGATGAAAGTGAATATGATTCGCAATGACCTTGATTAGAGGGGCAAAGGGAGTATTTGACAATGTGACTGAACGAAATGTGGTGTCGTGGGAATTCGATGATCGCAGGATAGGGAGGTCCTGCAACTATTTGGAGGAATGTAAAAGAACGGCTTGAAGCCGGACAGTATCACCTTTATATGTGTTCTCTCTGCATGCAGCCACACTGGCCTACTGAATGAAGGAAGACACTACTTCGATTCCCTGAGTCAAGATCATGGTGTTACTCCGACAGTAAAGCACTTTGGCTGCATGGTGGACCTTCTTGGACGTGCGGGACAACTAGATGAGGCAGTGGACCTGATTAATAAAATGCCAATCAATCCAGATGTTGCGGTGTGGAAGGCCTTGCTTGGTGCCTGCAGAATCCATGGCAATGTGGAGATGGCTGAACGTGCGGCAACATCTATCCTCAAGTGGGATGAACAGGATGCTGCAACTTATGTGTTGCTATCAGACATCCATGCTGCAGCTGGCAGGTGGGACGATGCCACATCAGTTTGGAAAATGATGAAGGCCAGAGGTGTGCAGAAGGAGCCAGGTCGCAGCTACATTGAGGTCAACACCGAAGTGCATACATTCATTGTGGATGACAAAATGCATCCACAGATTGAGGAAATCCATGCTGCGCTGAGCAGATTGTCTGGGCAGATGAAGGAGGCTGGGTATGTGCCTGATGTGTTTGAGAATACGGCTGAATAAAATGTGTTTAGGGGGTAATGCCACCAGGATTTTCCTCGGAGTAAGGGAAATGACAGAGCTCGCATGCTCTTGTAGTTTCTGCATGCAGATCAAGCAATGAGCAACAAACAGCTCTGGCTGGAGTTTTTCTCAGATGCTTCACAGTGGTGGTTTCATAATGTAAGTTTTTTCATCTTGTACGGATTTGGTGTGGTGCTCCTGGAGATTCTCACAGGAAAGCGGCCCTCAGATGATTTCCTTAAGGATGCGGGCCACACTATGATCCAATGGGTAAGGAGTGCTCATATTGGCTTGTCTTTTACAGCTGCTCAGATGAGTTTATCACAATATTAGTAGCTTGTGCATTATTGGACATGTTTTCCACACATTTGAAGCCACACCTAATTGCCAACTTCCAAACACATGGTGCTTGGATTTTCTGTTCTCGATGCATGAGCCAGCCTAGCAGACCTGGAAAAGGGCAAAAAGATCCATGCTGATATTATCAAAGCCAGAATTGAGCCAAATATCGTCCTGGAAACTGCCCTTGCCAACATTATGCCAAATTTGGGAACATGACAGATGTGCATCTAGTGTTTGACAATATGGCTCGACAAAATGTGGTCTCATGGAGTGCGATGATCGGAGGATATGCTCAGCTTGGATGTGGTAAAAAGGCTTTGGAGATCTATGAGCAAAACAGAAAGGGGTTATGCCCAACCAGGTAACGGTTGTGTGCGTTCTCAATGCATGTGCCAGCCTGGTGGCTGAACGAGATGTGCTCTCCTGGAGTGCAATGATTTCAGGATATGCCCAGCATGGAGTTGGTAGGGAGGCTTTGGAGACATATGAGCGAATGATATGGGAAGGGGTGACACCAACCAGGTACCTTTTGTTTCTGTTTTCAACGCCTGTGCCAGCCTGGCAGCCCTGGAAAAGGCCACAGAAATCCATGCTGACATTATCAAAGCTGGAATTGAGCCAACACTCACTTTGGAAAGTACCCTTGTTGACATGTATGCCAAATGCGGGGATATAAAGAATGCATAGCCAGTGTTTGACAACATGGTTGAACGAGATGTGGTCTCATGGAGTGCTATGATTGCAGGATATGCTCAGCACGGGTGTGGTAGGGTGGCCCTGCAACTATTGGAACAAACGCAACAGGAAGGGTTGAAGCCGAATGGTATCACTTTTATATGTGTTCTCTCTGCATGTAGCCATGCGCGACTAGTAGATGAAGGCAGTCATTACTTTGATTCTATGAGTCAAGCTCATGGCCTGACTTCCACAGACCAGCATTTTGGTTGCATGGTGGACCTTCTAGGCCGTGCAGGGCATGTGGATGAGGCAGAGGACCTCATCAAGAAAATGCCAAGCGAACCAGCTGCTACAGTCTGGGGGACTTTGCTTGGTGCTTGATGAACTTGCATGATTATTGTCAAAAGCTAGCCTTAACCCACCAAGATCCAATCCCATGGTGGATGCTTGAAAGTTCATACAGTGAATGTAAGGGTATTTGGGTATGTTGTTATTGATTGATGCGGCTTGTGAAAATTGACTGTTGAAATGCAGATCCGCCATTTTTCTTCCAGAAAAAAACAAAACATGGGATCTCTGCATGTAACACCGTGGGGATGACTCACCCCTTTTTTTGTGAAAAATTGCACATAGTTCTCAGAATTCGTCGCTAGTAGTGCGGAGCAACGCGAAGCCCTAGTACTTAAGAATCCAAGTGGGTTTCAAGCAGCGGTGGGTAGTGTGATGGTAAGGTGATAGCATTGCAGACGGCGAGGATGCGGGATCGATTCTTGATGGGAGGCTCTTGTAGTGTAACCCCGTTGATGTAACCGTCCAATAGGTGTAACCCTTTGTAACCCTGGTTTCTCATGTAATTCTGGTTAGTCCATTTTATACCTAGCCACATTTGGACTTAGTCAAATTTCGAGACCAAATGTGGGTTACACATATCGGAGTTACACTCCATTCTGTGTAACCCCGAGTGGAGTTACACACCTCCTCGTGTAGCCCCGAGTGGAGTTACACACCTCCTCGTGTAGCCCCGAGTGGAGTTACACACCTCCTCGTGTAGCCCGATGTATAACCAAGTGGAGTTACACACCTCGTCGTGTAACCCGATGTAACCCCAAGTGGAGTTACACACCTCGTCGTGTAACCTGATGTAACCCCAAGTGGAGTTACACACCTCCTCGTGTAACCCCCACTGGAGTTGACATTCCTTCAGTTCCATGTCACTCTCAAGAGAGGGTGGGGAAGATTTGACATGCCGGAAACCGGCGTACCATCCTGTCAGAGGTTGCAAGTGTGCATTAAGTTCTTACATTATCCCTATTATCTTCCCACCCAAAAATATAGAGTTTGCAGGGACTTTTAGCCGTGCAGGTCAATATAGAGTTATACCCATGTAGGAAATTCAGTGCAATCCGATTTGGAAGAGTCAGAATCTCAAGAACTGATGAATTCCCGGGAGGGATCAAGAAAGATGTAGAAATGGGGGGTCATATCTCAAGAAATTCCTTTTAGTTGATTGGCAAGAAGTTGCAACGAGGGATTTTCTCTCTGAGTGCGCGGACCTGCGAGGGCCCATCGCCCATTCCCTGTCGTCCAGCTACACGCAGGCCAGCTGCCCCGCCAGTACAAGTACCTCACACCTTGCGTGCCTGTGGGTCTTGATACGATGAAGGATTGCCGATTGTCTCGGCGGCATTCGGGATTGATTTTTGTAAGAAGGTGCGGAAGTGGATGCTTGCAGCGGTCTATCTGTCTTCGAGTGCAAGACAGCAAGGAGCCATGGCAGACTAGTCGTGGTGAGTTGGATCTTTTCCCTAATCTTTGCATTGGTGACATTTAGCTCTTAGCGCAAGACATTGAGGCGTATGATCATGTAATTTGAGGTGTTGATTGGAGATTGGGAGCTCGCGCACTTCCCTGCATTTGTTGCATTTGGGTCCCATTTCTCTTCCCTCAACTTTGGTAGTTACATTGAATGGTACTGCATGAAAATGGTGCAGGAGTATGGTCGGCGGCGGTTGACGGCTCTACATAGATGCAGGAGATCCGGACGTGTTTTCCAGTGCGAAGGCCCTTGCCATCCACGTACAACTAGCACCCAGCAGCTATGGAGAAACAGCGTAAAAAGAAACTCGATGAGCTGATGCAACAGAAGCGAAGGATTTACAAGCCCAGGGTATTTGACCTCTCAATTTCGCATTTCATATGGCGCTTTCTTTATTTCCTCTCATTCCACTCCTTTTGGAATACCCCCTTCACATCGGCACTAAGTAGATCTGAAGATTGCATCCTTGTTGGAGTGTTACTACGTTGTTTCTGGGTTTGCTTGGTTCAACCAATGGCGTTTTATCACCCTGTTCTTTCGGTTCATGCTTCTCTTACATCGAAACATCTGAAGGCATGAATGCTGGACTCCCTTTTCCCTTTCCTCACTACCTGTCATTATCCTAAAATTATCCTGACGCCCAATGGTTCGAAATTAGGTTTGTCTGCAGCAACACCTTCCTCCATCTTCTCATCACCAGACTAATTGACATCGCCCATGGCTTTTGCTTCAATCCTGTCACTTGTAATGTGTCCAAGCTTTTTATGGGGGTGGGGTTGGGACACTCACGGGTTGTACTCATTTCACTTCCACAGATTAGATCTGCTAGAAGACCACACGTTGCAATGTTCTTGATTGCGGGATGCATTGCATTGTATTGTTTCATAGGATCCCTTCAGGCAACATATCTTTCATATGTGCACTGATTCTCTCTATCTTCATTTTCCCCTTGGGCATTGTTGTCGTGTCTTTAGATTTCTTTACTCAAAAGCTTTTATCTCTCTGGGTTCCTCATGCCAAAATGGGTGGGATTGTGATGTAGCCCTCTCTTGTCCTGGCTGGAAATGTGCGTATGAGGGGGCCGGGCGTGTTTGAGGTATAGTACAATGCTTGGTTGTTCACACGGTTGACATGAAAGCAGTGAAATTCGTGGGTTGCAACATTAAGGCAAAGGCACACTGTTCATCAGCCAATTCATGCTATACAGTTGTTCAGCATCTTGTTTCAATGAAGAGCTTTTGTTTGGTTTCAAGCACATCATGCCTGATTTCCTTCATATAGGTGTCTGTCAAATGCGAGATATCAACAACACCGGGAGCTCAGCCTCAAGACATGAACCCTTGTAGGTTTTACTCACTTTTGGTACAATTGTTTCAAAACTTGGTAGAAATCAATACAGGCAACCATATGCAAAGCAATGCAAGTCTATAATGAATTGTTGTTATGGGTGGCTTACTGATCTGGGCAGTCTTCAATGTCTCAAATTCAATGAGTCGGATCGGGGGTACTTAGCCTGGTTGTATGCCCGCCAGAAATGGCACTGGTCGTAGATTACCATTAGTCCTTCGTTTGTGATATGTTCAGGCATAGCTTGGCCGGTGGTGTTCATGGACTGGAAAGTACCCTTGAGTTGTGGAAGCAGTAACTGGAATTCCAATGTAATGTTTCTTCTGCTTGTGGCAGGTGAACGGGGCTCCCATGCCATCTCCTTAGAACCTCTAGCAAATGTAATTCCTGTTCCAATAGGTAGTACTTGTCAGACATGTTAGCTTCACTGCATTTCTTTTTGCACCTCTCAATTTCCTTGTCTCTGTGGCTTTGTCTCTTCATACTGGCTTTCTTTTTACATTACCACTTGCATGTGTGAGTGTGTGTCTGACACAGAGAAGAAAGAATATCATGTATACAGAAACCCCTAAAAGATTATGGGACCAAGATATGTCAGGGTACAGAACAATCAGAAATGAGGCCTAAACCACTGCACAAAAACGAGAATGTAGGTTGCCAGACATTTCTGATCTTGTGAAGTAGAAGCTTCTGCAGCAATGAGTGGTCTCTTAGTGACACTAGTATCTTCCTGTAATCTTATCATTTAGTGTGTTTGCCTCACAGGGTATGTTAGATCTATCTGCCTGATTAGTTTTTAGCTGACTCAAAAAGTCCCCAAAGCCCTGGTAAGTGATCTGGAGATTATTGGGGACAAGTATTATGGCATGAGGAAATGGTTTCCTGGGATGGTAAGGAAGTTATTCTTGTGAACTGGAGTATTCAGGTGAGCACAGGCATTGGCCCCAGGTACTGATTCATGGATCTTCCAGAGGATCAGCCTGTTCCTGTCCTGCTTTTTGAGGTTGCCTGGGGGTATAGCAACCTTTCCATGCAAAATCTATGTCTGTATAGGAAATGGCCTATCCAGTTGAGCGCGTGAGTCTGTGAGCCTGTGTGGGCTGATTTCTGGGAGGTATGAAAGTGCTCTTGCTGGCAGCCAATGGTCTGGCTGTGATTTGAGCCTGTCGTATGAAGATGATCCTGGAGAAGGCCTAGATCTCAATTCAAGATCATGTAGTGCTCTGTGCTCCAATCATTTTGCTTGGAAAGAGGTCTTCAAGGGCTCCACATTTCTATTCTATGCAGACTCTGAGCCCTGGCCCCTAAATGCCTATACAGCTGTCAAATGGAAAAGACTTCTGAATGTGTTTGGTATGCAGCTGGCTTTGAAGTTTCAAGACTACTGCTATGCCTCTGGTGACATTAGCTCTTGGTCATGTGATGAACGATGCAAGGACAAGTACACCCAGATATGTGTAATTCCACTGTATCTGAAGAGCTTAGTCCCACAAGATATGAATCCTCCAGGATGCCAATTTTTGCCTAATGCAATGGCTGTGAGATTTAGTATAAGTTGGCGTAAAGTTAGGCAGAAAGGGTCCTATAGACAGGTGCCTTACCCCATTTGTGTTCCCAGGACAAGGGGGCACCAGGATCTTCAGAAGGTCTTCTCTTCTCATTTGAGTCCACTCAAATGGGCCCTCTCACTTATGGATATCATATGGTGGCAGCCTCTGGGAGAAATTCCACAAATGCAAGACATGCCCACGATTTTCCCAACATGAATATTCTGGATGGGAGGTGGGGTGGGAGGGTGAGCAGTCACGAGATTTTGCTCATCCCACCCATTTGGAGCAGAAAAGGGACGGAGTGGAAGTGAGGGAACGGGAGGAGAGCAGAATGGGGCTCAACTGGGAAGGCTCACTTCAGTATTGGTACCTACCTTTAGAGATGTAGTCTATTCTTGCCTTCCAGATTTTCTTTGAGAGAGCTTTAATACCATCCACTTCAGACTACGGATCAAAGGAGGGCTGTAGCTTGAGCTTCTTGATATCAGCAAAATGTAGTACAGTGGCAGTTGTTAAATTCTCTCAGTGAGGAGGATCTTTCAATCCGAAAATTGACCATTGAATACGTCAGAAAATGTCCACCATCTTCAACATCGTGCCCACCCTTCTCCCAGCTGGATTACTTTTGCCAAGGTGGGCATGTGTGAACTTCAGCTTTAGAGCACTGTCAGTTTCCAGGGAAGACCTAGGACTATCCTTCATAGAAGAGGACCAGGATGGGAAGTTCCTTAAGGCATTCTGTGCATGTTGGGCGAGTACACTTTTGTTCCTCTCTTGGTACCTTTGTAGACTCTGACTCTGACCTCACATGAACCTCTGCTTCTTTCATACTAGTTTGCCGATATCACAAGATCTCACGCAATTCCCCATACAACTTCGAATTTTAAGATCACTTTTGCTACTGAATGCCTAATAGGGTAGCTTCTGCTTGTTGCACCTTCAGCCCTCTAGCGTTGGTGCTAGTCAACCCGCAGTAGACCGAAAGGTCTTCTTTGTGCTCCTGGGTAACAATGTCACCTAGACTCCTGACCATGTAGAAAGTGCTGTAATATGAAAGAATCTTGTGGGCTGTGCAGAACATCGATCCTGGTGATGTTTGGTGTTGTGGTCGGTGCAAGGTGTCTAGCAATGTGCAAGCACTAGCCCAAACTGCTGGAAGCGAGGCCCTTATGGGGACTCCTGCTGATAGTGTGAACCATAGCAAGGAGAAGAACATGTCCGGCTCTAGGGAAGTGAATAGAGCCAACACTCTAGGGTTACTGGATGTCATACAAGAAGAAGAAAGTGTCATGTTGGACATTAAATCATCAAAAGGTGATCATAATGAGAAGGTGTCAAGGGGATCATGTGAGGTGGACACGTTGGGTGAAGATACCAATAAGTCCAACATGACAGAGGCTGGCTTGACTCCCAAGTCTGCCAAGTATAGCAAGCGAGGCAGGCTTCTTCTTGGCAGAAGAGTGTACTCCCCTGTCATGCGCAGAAGAATGTACAGTAAGAATATCAATTCTCTAGTCTATGATGTAGAAAAACCAACTACACCTAAGGTAACTTGTAGAACCGATGAAATAAATAGGTTAAAAGCAAGTGGTATCAGGAGCATTGAGGAGAAAGCATCGGCACGGGTATCTGTTGCAAATCATGATGATGACAGTTGCCCACAGGAAATAGCAGTGGATACATCTTTTGGAGTTGTTCTGGAGGTTTTCAGCAAGATCAATGGACCCAGTACATACAATGGAAGAGGGCGGACTTCTGAAGTTTCCAAAACTGGATCTTTAATGAATGGCGATTTGTTGCTCTCTGATCCTCTCTGATCCTACAATCGACCCGGCTTCTGCAAAGGTTGCCAGAGATTCACATCAAGAGTGTGGGCTTGCCAATGCTGTTGATGGGGCTAGAGGTGAGGATGGGGATACAACATGGACTCCTTCACATCGAGTTGAGAAGAACCATATCAAGTCCTCTCTTCAACCAGCAGAACCTGTTGTCCTTAGAAGAGCTCAACAGGTCATGGATGCCCCATCGGAGGTGAGGCCTTTGGGCCCAACTGCCCTAGCAAGCCCAGCTTCCTGAGTAATCAGAGTGTTCTCTATTTCCCTCTCTGAGGACCTTATGCCGAACTCCGTCTTTGCTAGGTTGTCCTCTGAGGATACAAAGTGGTGAAGCTATTGTCTTGGAAGAGGCATCAAGGATTCTACATCTGTAGTTGTCAGCGCCAATTCCATGCTCAACCGTCCAAAGCTACTGCTGGATTTGCAAACTATTCTGAGTGGATTGCCTTGTACCATCTCCACTTGAGATGATAACGAGACAGCAGGTGTAGAAAGATTATATGGGATGTACCAATTACCAATTCAGTGGGTGGCAAATCCCCTTTCTACACCTGTTATCTGCTTCGTTGCACTCATCCAGGAAGTGGCTGCAAGTGGCCATAGATACTTAGATATGTTGACTGAAAGTCAATGTAAACAAGTGGTTTTCCGCAATTTAGGCCAAGTTTACAATAATCTCAGAGAGAATCTCTGAGGAAATTTGGCTGCAGGTTCATTCTAGCCAGTTCATCTCACAAACACAAAGTACACATACGAGTCATGCTTTTCTCATCTGACGAATGTTCTTACAGGAAGTGTATGTGTAACATTGTCATAGTTAGCACCTCTTTGGAGAACCTGGGGAAGACTTTATTCTCACCTGACACAGCAGTCATTGGTTGTTGGGTTTGTTCTGGTTAGCAGGTTAAAGTGTGTGATATTTGTGGGAACTCTGGCTATGAGGAGGTTCTTGCTGTTTGCAGCACATGTAATGAGGGTGCGGAACACATGTAAGCTTGGGATACATTTCTTGGTGGGTAGTACACTTTTGGTTGGGATGATGATCTGTAATGTGGATTGTGCATGGGCCCTTGAACACCTTCAATTGACATGGGTAAGTGGGTGTAAACACAGCTGCCCAAATCTACCATACCCTCACTTGCATGCGTGGGGCAGCTATTGTATGCAGAGGCGGTTTGACGCAGTACCACAAGGGGATTGGGATTGTGAGGAATGTCAAAAGACGAAGGCCTATCAGATTGCACGGTAACCCAATGTGCAAACCTTGGCCTTTGTTCCAACCCCCAAACTGGCAAGAGTTCGAAAGATGCCTCTTCCAGACGGTATGATACAAGTGATCAGCACAAGCATCACAAAGACAGCAAAGCAAAGCATGTGTGCACTGCTAGCTGGGGTTCGGATATGATGCAGGCTTGGCCTTTGCTTAGTTGCCTGAGGTATGGATATGATGCAGGCTTGACCTTTGCTTAGTTGCCTGATTATATGCTCTGGAGTATGGGCTAGCAGCTAGCTCTGTCAAGAAATTCCTGGTAGCGACTCTTCCCTCCCCTCTCTTGCCCTGGCTGGGCAAAGTAGTTGGAACATTGGGTAGTTCTCATGGGGCGGCAATAGTCACCGCCAATTAGGAGCTGCCTTATCGATCATTATGGTTTCATCTCACAGGAAGAGACATACTGGCAGGAATTAGCCCTCTGCTGACCAACTTCACATTTTGACTGGTGGAGATTTGCAAATCTGGTAAGGCTTGTGGGAGTAAACTGAGTTCACCTTTATCCTCGCCGTTGTTGTCACTGACATATTTAATTCCTCTCCTATGTTGTCAAACAACAATAAGTTCAAGTCCTGATTTGCAGAGGAAAGAATTCATGGTATCAGTTTTGATAAGGTCGGATTTCCATTGACATGAACAACAGAAAGAAGTTGAAATTAGGTTAAAAATCCCGGCAAAATATAGTTGGCTCCTAGCATTCAAACCAAAATTCATGGGATAAACCAGACTTGCCAAAAGTTGAAAGCTAACCATGTGTAGCACCCAAAAGACATCGCTACTGGGTCGATTTGAACTGTGGCTGATTCTTCATAATTGCACAAGGCTATGGCTGAAATATCCTTGCAACTATTCCAATCTTGTTAGTGTATTGTGTTGAACTATCTGCATGACCTGAACTGTGAATGTCCTTAATAGGCAAAAAACCACCTAGAAATTCCCTATGTTAAAATCTCTTCTCAGACCGGAAATTTCATATCCTGACACATACGCCAGGCAGAAGACTCCTAGGACCTTATGAAATTCGTAAGATGTTGAATTTGGGGGGGGGGCGCCATGAAGGGGCAGGTTGGTTTTCTACTCCTGTGAAGGGCAGCTGACTCTGCCCTTCCGCCATTTTCGAAAGCGTGCACTCGGGCTATCGCCCTTGTTCACGCATTCTTAAATGGTGGAAGGGCCTCATCAGCTGCCCTTCCCCAATACATTACTTCTATAGGCCCCAAGCAAGGCCCTCCACACCACCGCATCTGCTTTGATTGCTTCCATTGCTCTTCCTGCAAAAGAGGCTGTTCACGCTACTTCATGCTACAAAGAGCTCTGCGCTTTTGCCTTGCCGCCTTCAAGAGGTTCTATGATTCCCTGGCTCAGCAGCAGCAGCAACCATGGCAGCTGGAGTACCCTTATGGAAACAACTACATTAACATGTGGACCAGGGCAGAGACGACCTTTACATGCAAGAGGCGATCACACATCATGCAAATGCATCTGCCGACCCATTCTTTACACTGAACACTGCCAGCCCTAAACTTGCATCTCCACGCAATATTTATTCATTAAAGCTATGTCGGACCTATCCTTGGATGGACTGCCCACCTAACTCAGCTCGTCTGATTTAAGAAGAAAAACCACATTATTTCAGGTCCGACTCTACAATGGAGATAACAATGTTGGAGCCCGAGTCAGCATGTACATATTCTGTCAGCAGCTTTCAGCATACACAGAACAAACTCCACCTTCATTCGTCTCAGTAAAGACATCCAGACTATGGCATGAAATGAAGACCGAGAATACTTCCATGCCAAAATTCAAACCTTACGTGAGGAAATCCTTAGTCACCAGAGATGATAGTGAAATACCTTAAATGCCACTTGCTCGGTCTACAACCGTCTCTTCTCTGCTATTGTTCTTGAGCAAATTTAAGAACACGATACTCAAGAATCCAGGTATACAGGTTTGCGTATGACAATGTCCCAAGATGTTGCTTGGGCCGCGAGTCATGAAGACGAAAGTATGTATAGGGGCAATTGACTCATTACTATCTCTGCTGGAGGTGGTTTCAGAAGAGAATTCGATGAAATTGTCTGCAGTACAAACCTGATACCTGGCAAACCTGATGCAGGAGGTGCTATCCATGGCTTACTGAGTTTGTTCGAGACAAACTGCACGCCACCCCTTTAGTGTGCTCATCCTTGCTGTGAAACTGCAGCATGGTTGGGGTGCTGATTGCTCCTACGTCCCGGCCACCGTCACGACTTAGATTAGCAAACCCTAGGCTCCTAAGCTCTGGAGCTGTCCTTCAGGCACTCCGCTTTGGGAGCGACACCGACGTCTCCCACGTCCGTGTGAGAGGAGCCGAAGATAAAGCCCCTTCACCCCTTACGACTCAACCTGTTTCCTTCTCCCTGGCAAGAGTTGATAAATTGCAACACCACAGAACATTATCCCATATCGATTGCCCATATTGAGGATCCAGCGGAGTATATAGTGCGCCGGGCGCCTCAGTAGCACTATACCTTTCTCGGCCTTTTGGCTAAGATCAAGTGTAGTATCTGTTCTTATCAGTTTAATATCTGATACGAGACTCATCGAGTCTCATGATATTAATCTAATTTTTCTCGGGTGCGGGCCCATCCGGCAGCTTGCTGCCCGGGCCCGCGCGCGTCGCCTTGGTATTGCACTACTTTCTTGGCCGGCGCAACCCTCCCCTTCCGGGGGACCCAAATAACTCAAATCGGAGCGGCAGCAGTGTCTGCTGTTATAGTGATATCGTGACCTTGATATGATATCTTCTGTCTCAAACTAGTGCGGGGCCAAGATTGTCCATCATGCAGCCGAAATGCTCCACTCTAGGTGTGAGGCTATGATCTCAACTCATTGAAGCGAAGTAGTGACGACCTTCATCCACCAGGCCCACATGACACAGAAGATGACACTGTCTGTCTGGCTTCACGTGTTCCAGTTCCATTTCCTCAAATAGTTGCAGGGCCTCCCAACCACACCCATGTGGCGCATATCATGCTATCATCGCATTCCATGAGTCGAGAATTCGCTGACCCATGTTGTTGAACACTTCACGTGCATCATTTACACTCCCACATTTTGCATGCATCACAACAAGGGCAGTCTCCAGAACAATATCTGGCACAATTCCAGCTTTGATAATGTCAGCATGGATCTCCTTGCTTTTCTCTAGGGCTGCCATACTTGCACATGCATTGAGAATGCAAAGGAATGTGGCCATGTCAGACCTCACTGCTTCCCCTTGCATTTTCTCATAGTGTAGGTTCATAGCAGATTAGGCACCCCAGTGCCTAATAATTATTAAAATTGGAATATTCTTTTTAGGCACTTTAAAAAAGGATTTATGTAAATTAGACATTATTCTTCCATAATTTTTTATGTTAGGCACCTTTTCATCACTTGGAACTTCTCCTTCCATCCCCAAAGGTCTCACATACCCTCTCTCTTCTTCCCCAAGACAAACCCTAAGAAAAAGTTTTTTCTAATGGAGATGGCGTCCCAGCCTTTGTTTACAGCCACAGCTCCTCAAGTGGAAGTGGAAAGGACTCTTAGTTGCTTAGAGGGTACCAGATTTCTATTTTGATGTTGAGGTGGTGGAGAGCACGAGTCGCCGCCTTGGAAATTTGCACATTGCAGACTCAGATGTACCTGACTTGAATGGGGATGAAGACTTCAATGATGAGCATATGCAGGATGTTAGAGACTCATTGGAAGGTCCTTTGGAGGTTGTATGGACCTAGGGAGTTGGCCTATACTTTTTGAACATTTATGGAGGCATTTGTTTTTTGTTTTCAATAGAAATTATATAGAGTAGGATTTTTTTAGACAATTTTACTGAATTAGGCACTTTCATATTATTTTTCCAACCTTCTAGGCATAAATCTTCAAAAATCACAGATTTGCTTAGGCATTAAATTTTTTTTTTAAATTTGTGCCTAATCTGCTATGAACCTACAGTACATCTCAAATGCCCCCCTACAGCCTTGCTCAGCATATACTGCAATCATCGCACTCCATGAGACTACCATACTGACCTAGATTATTAGGCACTTCCGCGCCTAATAATTAATAAAAATAGAATGTTATTAGGCAGATTTGTTTTTATTATTTAGGCACCTCACCCAGGTAATTTCCAAACATTAGGTGTTTATTACAGTCGACCCTGGATAATAATGAACAATTGTTTTTTACCTCCCTCAAAAACTATTGTTGAGGTAATTTTCTTGTAAAGAAACATAATGGTCTTGGATTTGAGAGCATGAGCCAATGTCTTGCAAACATGCATATCGAGGATGATGATGTTCTTGACCTTAACATTCTCTTACATTCAGAAGATTCACATGAGATAGGTGATGAGACTTATGAAGATGTAGTTGGGCCCTTTGGAAGTTGTGTGGACATGAAATTATAAATTGCAAGCGTTTTTTTCCTTTTTTTTGGACTTTAAATAATATAATTTAGATATTTTTTCCACATATTTGGACATTTTGGTGGTTTTTACAATTTTCGAGCAATTAGTTAGGCACTTCTTAGGATTTTTTTCCAAATTTTAGGCACATTTTTCAAAAATATTCTAAATTTAATTAGGCACTTGATTTTAAATTAATATTGCCTAATAAGCTAGGTCAGTACGGTACGTCTCGTTTAGCCATATTGCGGAATACTGCGGAATACTTGACGTGTATCCTTCATGCTCCCGCATTTGGCACACATGTGAAGGCAGGTTCACACGACAAAAATCCTTCCGTCCCATCTAGCCATAGCAACGTCCGGGGAGAACCGGCAGCCAGTTACATGCTAGCCGACTGAATTCCAGAATTTCCGAATGAAATATGAAACCTCAGGAAATGGATCCGAGGGAAAAAATGGCCGAAGTGGAAATCAACCGGGTGCCCTACTTTTAGGAAGGATATTTGCCTTTCCATTTCATTACAGACAGGAAATCTGCCTTAGTTGGCAAGGCCTGGACGGATTCCGGCCCTTCTTATATTACAAAAAATGGAAATGGCCGTCGAAGTCCACCACATGGCAGAAATCCAACGTGCCAGGCCGGGTTACATCCAAGGAAGGGCGTTTAGGTCAAAAAATATTGAACTCAAAGAGGGCGGGCCGGCGGGCAAACCCTACTAAGTCTGGACGTTGCTCTCGCAGCCCCAGCCCCACGCCTGCTTGCACTCGCTGCCTGCTATCACAGCTCACCTGTCCACGCGGGTTCAATTCTTGGCCTCCATGTGGTTTGAAGGCATTGACAGGTCCAACTTCTATAAGGATACAATGTTCTTCACTTGTTTGAATTGCTTAAAACTGGTTGTGATTATTTCTTATTATTATTATTTACTTATTGTTGTGCATTTGACACTTGTGTTGTCAACCGGTTGATATTTATAAGGGCAGGATTTATAGCTGAACACAAAATAAATCATTAGGAATATTACCGGTTGTAAAGAAATTATCTCGGAAATTGACCGGGTATAGTTACCACTAAGCGGCAGCAACCGACTGCCCAACCCACTTAGCCGATTGCTGCTGGGAATGAGCGGCTACTGGCTGCTTCAACTGAAATTATTTCCCGGACGCTGAGCCATAGTGGTGGGCACTCCGCACGTGTGGAGGGGGACGGACAGGACTGACGGTGCAACATGTTCACACGCGATAGTACACACGTGACCTAACATATAAGTTTAGCAAGAGAAGCTCTCATAAAGAGCCCTCAGGCTAAACCCTATACATATGTTTTTAGCCATGATAGCCAGGGAGAAGCAATGAGGGATGGGACGGACAGCGACGGACAGCGGGAAGTACCTACAGTGGCCAAGCCGTCCGTCCCTTCCTCGCCATCGCGTTGCTCAAGGGTGGACCCCAGCCCGCTGCAGCCGCCACGTCCGGATGGGACGGACGGATTTTTGCTGTGTGAACCTGCCTTGAGAAAGGGCAGTCTCCATCATGATATCTGGTGATATTCCAGCTTTGCTAATGTCAGCATGGACCTCTTTCTATTACTTGGCTAAAAATGGAGTAGCGGAAGGTGAGGCCGCAGCTGGCCTGCCAAGATGAATTTTGAAAGAAAAAAAGGTCTACGTTGGCAAGCCCCCTACTTGCTGCCACAGAGCAAGAGAGACAGAGCAAGGGAAGGCGACGCCGCGGCTGGCTGTCTTGGCAAATTTCGCAAAAAGAAAAAGGCCCACATTGGGGCAACGTCTTTTTTTTTCATTTAAGAACTTGCATTGGGGGAGCAAGCCCCACTTGCTGTGATAGAGTAAGAGAGATATGGCAGGGAAGGGCGAGGCCAGGTCTGGCCTTGCCAAGCCGAATTTCAAAAAACAGAAGGAGAAAAAGGGCCCCATTACGGGATGCTGCGGTGAGCAAGCCCCTCAGCTTGCTATTAGAAAGCAAGAGAGACAGGCAGGGGAAGGCGAGGTCGCATCTTGCCCGCCAAGCTCAATTTCGGGAAACAAAAAAAAAATCCCATTTGAAGGCGGGGTGCTGCAATGAGCAAGGTCCCCCAGCTTGTTGTGAAGGTTTACCTGCAAATAAAAACAGGGGCATGAATGCTTAAATCACAGTGCTATGGACAAATGGAAACATGTTTCTTCTTCATGAAATTGCCCATGAATGTCTCCACAGACAGTCACAGGACACTTGACGGGTTTGACATTCCACTCCTCCACGAGGATTGCGCGAGCCGGTTCGCACAGGTTCTTTACCACCAACTCTGACAAAGGCTTACATTCTGAAAGCTGCACTATCTGCCTGACCAGGGCCTGGCGTTTGTTGAAAAAAACATGTCACTACTAAATTCTACCTTCTCGTATGTGCCTGTCTATTTTATGTATCTGATTCGACACACTCGTCAAAGCAAATCTTCTGATTTTGACTGACCACTTGAGCGATGACAAGATCTGTTCCTCCTCCTTCAGAAACGAGGAAGCCCGTGTGTTTTCGAGTGCTGTTCCTCCCGACCATATAATCCTACGTTAATAATATTCGTTATTCGTATTCTATGTTTTGGACGATAACACGACGATATGTTCCAAGTACTTATAATTTCTGGACGAAAGTACGAACATATGAACGAACGAAGTTCTCAGACGTTGAGAGGGAGGCGGAGGTGAAGGCGAGGAGTTGACAGAAAGGAAGGTTGAGCTATGGCGTTCAGAGCAGGCAGACAGTCATGGCGGAGGGCATTGCGGCAGGCCCATCGCGGTGTCACCGCCCATATTCACACGCGCGTGTCCTCATTCTCAGACCAGAAACTCACAAACTTTGGTGAGCCTTTCATGCAGGTACTTCCTGCTTGCGTGCCTGAAAGTACTGCTATGAGATGAGCCCCTGAGAATATGAGTGATGTGAGGGGAGTCCAGTGGATTGTGTGCTCTATATCAACTATGGCTGTGACGGTATGAATGTACCAAATGTAGGGTTTCGCATTAGGTTTTTAGTGAGGGACATACAGAAGGGAGGATGGGGTGGAGAAGGGACCTTGAGCTTCCTGTATCTATGGAGATCAAAGAGATACCGACTGTTAATCCACAGTGAAGTGCGATCTTTGATGGCGCTAGGAATATGCTGCACCCTGTGAAGTGGAAATCATATCGAAGGCGTCACCTGTCTGTGGGTCACAGTTTCCCAAGTGGGTTGTGGTATGCTAGAATGGTAGCTTAGGGTTTGGAGGGTGATTGGGCAGGCTACAAGGAGGTGCCAGAAGATCAGAAGACAAAGCTGGTGGGCGATGTTTTCTCAAGTGTGGCTCGAAACTATGACCTAATGAACGATCTCATGAGTGTCGGCTTGCACCGTCTCTGGAAAGACAGGTCCCCCCTGCCTACCTCGCCCTTCGGGCTTTCTACTTATTCGTTTCATTGAAATGAATCCATTTTTTCGATCTTTTCTTTCAATTGTGCAGAACCAAGAGAGCTGGATGTCTTGCATTCGAGTTTTGGTAGTTGCCAGAAGCAGTGTGGTTGCTTGGGAGTTCTCTATAGGTATGTGCTGGATGTATAAGCGACGTTGGTTTTCATGTAAAACAAGTCGACCTGAAATGTGTCACTTTTGAACTAGCACGGTCTCGATTAGCTGCTGCTCCAGATGAATAGCAACTTACACGCTTGAAAGGGTAGACCCAATTTGTTGTATGTCTTCACTCTTCATTGTGTATGCAGGCTGGTGTCAAAGCTGCGTCCCTTCGTGGGCATGCAACATCTGGATGTGGCCGGTGGCACTGGTTTGTACCATCCCTCTCCGTTCTTGGCCGGCATGACCCAATGTTGACCTAACCTGCCCAGCCAGCCTCAAAACAGGCCAACTGTCAAATAACTTACCAGGTTATGCAGGAACACTTGTAGTGTTCCAGCAACCCTCTGCCCTTGGGAACATTTTTTCTGTTCAATGTGTTGTCCAACCACTCATGTCTATCAGTGGCAAAGAACTGTGTTATAGTCAGCAGGGACAGGGGTAAAGTCTTATGGTAAACTCAGCAGGGAGTGGGCATGGTCCGGGGGTGCAGGTGATGTGGCATTTCGAGTGGTGAATGCAATCCACAGGGCAGAGCAACGCAATCCTGGGAAATGTCCGGCAGAGGATGTTGAGGCAGAGGATGAGACGCGTGTGTTTGTCTGTGACATCAACCCTGCCATGCTGGAGGTGGGCAAGGAGCGTGCCCGTGAACGAGGTGATGACCCAATTTCTTTCCGTTGACCTGTTGCTCTGCCAAACAAGTTGACGTTTGTCACCTGATCGAGGCTGGGTAAGCGTTGGTAAGGACTTGTCTCAAGTTAGTCTTATGATAATCTCGCTTGTTGCAGCCTTGTGGCATAGACCCTAGTGCCTAGGTTGCATGGATCAGAAAAGGGGGCTGGGGTGGGGTCGTACTTTCATATACTTGTCGGATGTTGAGTAAGACTGTTTCTATGGTTTGTGGGAAACAGGGCTGGGAGATGTGTCGTCACTGGTCTGGATGGAAGGGGATGCAGAGATGCTGAGCCTGAGTGACAATAGCATGGATGGCTACACAATTGCCTTTGGGATCCGAAATGTCACACACATTGATCGTGCTTTAAAAGAGGCCCACAGGCACAGTTCCTTCCAATGGCTAAGAGTTTTGGGCTGTTGCATGGGGCTATAGCTGAACATTGGAAGTTAGCTGCCTCTCTCTCTATTTTTTCCCCCACTTCTGTACTGGTCCCTGCACACCAGACGACATTGTACAGGCCAGGCCAATGAGAACCTACTGAATATATCTGTTGACACAGTACACCACATGTAACATGATGTGGTCGTCCTTTATTTGGTGAATGATGAAATTTGAAGCTGCTGCCTCATGATAACAGAAACAGAGACAGGTTTGCAGGGTTTTGCGTCGTGGAGGACGGTTCTTGTGCCTGGAATTAAGCCATGTAGATATCCCTGGCTTCAGACAAGTGTGAGCATTTTCTACTTTGTTTCAGTTGCTTCAAGCACACCTGCTAAGAATTATGCTTATGAACTCCAGTGCAAATTTAA